>CAIGQQ010010188.1:465155-481485 GCA_903798035.1 Danio albolineatus
GTGTGTGTGTGTGTGTGTGTGTGTGTGTGTGTGTGTGTGTGTGTGTGGCATCGCAGTCAGCCCCTGCTGGGAGTTGATTTGACCCAAGGAGCTGGGTTGATGTGCATGTGTGGTGCTAGGGTTGCATTGATTCAAGTCTTAGAAATTATTACCCAGAAAATAACCCAAGTTTGGGTTACGTAGCACAACCCAAAAACTACCCAAGACTCTGAAAATAACCCCCAAAAATTACCCAAATGCCTCAACCCAGCATTTGGGTAGAAAAAATAACCCCGGATTTTTTAGTGTGTACAGTCAATTGTGTCATTGATGTTTTGTATATAAATATTGATATTTTTATTCCATCATCAGCCATCAGATGTCACCAAAGTCGCCCCACTGATAGATTTTAGAGCTGAATTAGGTGAGGAGGTTTCACTGCTATCCACTGCTACCCACTGCGCCACCGTGGCGCCCTAGAAATTAAATTATTAAATTAAGAATAATTAAATCACAATTTAGTTTTGCAAACACATGTGGTACAGGTGAATTGGATAGGCTAAATTGTCCGTAGTGTATGTGTGTGAATGAGTGTGTACGGATTTTTCCCTGAGATGGGTTGCAGCTGGAAGGGCATCTGCTGTGTAAAGCTGCATAAGCTGGCGGTTCATTCCGCTGTGGCGACCCCAGATTAATAAAGGCACTAAGCCGAAAAGAAAATGAATGAATGAAACTAAACAGTTTAAAGGTGGCGCTGTGCCTTTAATAGGGTAACTCACATCAATAGAGACACTGCAACAGTGATTATTAATATGTTTACATTACTCTAAGGGTATGTGTAGATGTTAATAAAACACAATTAACAGGTAATTTAACCAATAATATAAACAATTCTCGTTAAAATTAACATTTGAACATTGCTGTGAGGGTTGGGAGTAGGAGTATATGTTAATAAAATACGATTAAATGGGTGAATCAATAAATGCTTTGAATAATACAATTTTTACATTATTGCTAGGGTTAGCGTAGATGTTAATAAAACAAAGGCTAAATAATATAAACAATTCTCGTTAACTTGAGCCGCAGCTGTATCCCTTCCAGCTTTGAGAGCGCGCTGTCTGGACCGGAAGAAGAACGGCGGAGCGTGACGTTATCACTCTAAACATGGCGTCCGTGGATGTGGAGGAGTTCATCGGTCAGAACCGGCAGCTGGCGGACCGGGTGGAGGCTTTCCGCGGATTCTCGGAGAGCGACAAGCACTGGAAGGGCAGGCGGGAGTTCATCTTCAGGAACATGGCGGACTTCCCGGAGCCGCAGGTGGATCATCTGCTCGCGCTCTCCATGGTCTGGCAGAACCACGTGTTCATGGGCTGCAGGTATGAGCATCACAACAACAACAACAACACGAGCAGCTTTAGCGAACACAGCACACAGAGCAACACCACACAGCAGAATAACCCGACCCAAACCACCAGGAGCTGTAATACAGTGTGGAGTACAGTAGGGAGGGCTGGGCGAGATGGCGACAAGCTCGATCATTCCTTTCCATACTGAACGATGGCGGTATATGCCTCAATCAGGGCCGTGCAGAGACCAGGGGCTCAATAGGGGAAAAAGGCACTTTTTATTACATAAATAATAAAATTACGAACATTGGCCATCATTTTGAAGCTATTTCAGATGTAATTGCATTAAATTACATATAATAGGCTGCTGCATAGTTTCTACAACACTTGACAAAACAAGAATGCAGATAACCATAAAGGGGAAATGAAGCACTCAGTCAAGTTTATATTATTTTGTACATTGGATTCCACTATAATGAAAATATATTTGAAAAAAACTCGATTAATGTAACCATTAAGAAGAAAACAGCATGTTTTACTCTAGATTTTAGACCTAGGGCGCCGCCATCTTGGAATGTCGTTGTGTCTGACGTCACGGGGTTGGTTCCGTTCTCTCAGCCGTACAGATACAGTGGAAGTAAAGGAGACTGTAAAGCCTGATTTAACCCAATGCGTGAAGTTGTGGACGTGGAGCTGCTGCAAATACAAGCATCACGTGTGTCTAATATAAAAGTACATATATTTATTATATTTTTATTTTTCCCCCTTTTAATTACCGATCATTTGATGCGCTTTGATTCACTCTCTGTATTACGCCTGACTGCCTGTCTGGGTTTCAACCATGATTGTAACGGACTGAACACGGAGACTGAACAGACTCATTTAACCCAATGCATGAAGTTGTGGGCGTATCGCAGAGCTGGTGCAAACACAAGCATTTAAGTGTCTTAAGTTGTGTATTTTTCTTTTGCTAATACATTGCGTTTCAGGCTTTCAAGTCAGATTATTCATTCATTCATTTTCTTTTCGGCTTAGTCCCTTTTATTAATCCGGGGTCGCCACAGCGGAATGAACCGCCAACTTATCCAGCATTTGTTTTACGCAGCGGATGCCCTTCCAGCCACAACCCATCTCTGGGAAACATCCACACACACTCATTCACACACATACACTATGGACAATTTTAGCTTACCCAATTCACCTGTACCACATGTGTTTGGACTGTGGGGGAAACCGGAGCACCCGGAGGAAACCCACACCAACATGGGGAGAACATGCAAACTCCACACAGAAATGCCAACTGGCCCAGCCGGGGATCGAACCAGCGACCTTCTTGCTGTGAGGCGAACGTGCTACCCACTAGGCCACAGTGGCGCCCAAGTCAGATTATGTCAAGACATATTTCCTTTTCAAGTCGATCAATTCGATCTTTCAACATGTATGAATGATAAAAAAACCTGCGATGTGGAAAAACTCGCCGATCTTGGTTTGGGTTGAACGCGAAAAGAGGTGTAAAAGTCCTCACCCCCATTACATCACCACTGGACCTGGTTGAAACATAACTGACGTAATGGGGGCGGGTACTTTCACTTTTCACCGCTACAGCCCCTCGCCCTCACCTCTTTTCGTGTTCAGTGTTTCTTATCGCAGGTTTTAAGCACATGTCCCTGTCGAAGCTCAGTGAATTTAAGATAATTATTTATTAAAGAAGGACAAGCCATTCTCACATTAATGACTAAGGCTAAGGCGAGGAGGAGACTGACTGAAACCCACAGTGTAGAGAATAACCCTTCTCCTGACTAGGTTAGGTTCACCACGGTACTGACTCTGAGTAAAAGTTTACCATTGACTTTGATAGACTCTGGTAGACCCTTGGCCTGACTTACCCTGCTTTCTCCAGTTCAGCAAACCTGCCATTGTGAAACAGTTTCTCATGTCAGGGTCAACATACTCTGAGTTCACTCTTAACCTGCTTTCTTACAGGGGCACTGGCGCGCTGAGTGTAAATCTGGTATGTAGTGATGTGGTGTTTGTGCAGGTACAGCTCAGAGCTGCTGGAGAAGGTGACGGAGATGGCGGAGGGCATCCAGGTGGAGGACGCTCCAGTCTTCAAGACCAGAGACGAGATCATCAGACAACAGAAGGTCAGAATCTACACCTGAACACCAGCAGTTAAAGAGCACCTGTTAATATACTTCCTACGAGCTGTAATGCGTATCTGCTGAGAGTTTGAGCTGAGAGCAGCACACAGATGATGTTCTTCAGCTTTCTAAAACTCACCCTTTCAGGCTTTGATCCTAACTGTGGTGTTTTAGTGACTGTCGCTTTAAATTCAAATAAGATTGAGCATTTTCAGAAGGGGGCGGAGCTACAGATGCCTGTGCATCAGCATAGTGGCAGACTCATAAAGCCTGGTTTATACTCGATGCGTTCGCTTGAGTGTGCGCGGCGAATATGACGTCATCGCTGAGTTTCCGGATGTTCGCTTTGGGTGCGCGCGGCATGATTTCGGCTGGCGGAGCGCAGGGTGTTTTTTGAGACTCGAGTGAACAGTGCGCGCGGCGCCACATCTGATTTGAGTTGTATATGAAACACTTTGAAGAGATTTTGTCTGAAACAGGTACGACTGTACAGACATATTCATGATCAGTGATCACAGAGATAACCAGATGATCAATAATTCCTGGCTAGAAATTGCAGCAGCAGTGAGAAAGGAGGAAAGTTTCTGTTAAAAGGTTTGGAGAAACCTTGAGAGATGAGTTTATTAAAGCCCAAAGAGGCCAATGGAGACACAGATACGCCATTACTGAATATGTTTCTCCAGCAGTCACAGGTTTAACACTGATGGATATATTACAACTGAATTTAAAACTATTTAATAGTTACAAAACTATAATGAAGGAACAAATGATGTCTTTGATAACTGGACAGGAATATTTGAACCTGTCGGTTTACAACATGATGCTGTTTTTCTAGGCTTTATGGTGATGATGGTCAGGAATGTTGGATTATTATTGCCTTTTTAGCATGAGAAGAGGACAGAGACTAGCCAGACAGTAATCTGCGAATTGTGGAGCGGCTAAATAAAAAAAAAATACATCTGTATTATTTAATAAGTGTACTTTTTGCTTTTATTCTTGCCATAATAAAAAAATATATTTGTTGAGGAACCCATGTTCTGTTGTCAATAATATTTTAATACACTTTAATAGGTAAAACTGTCCCAGATACGAACAAAAGCAAGTGATGCAGCAAAGTTTGATTAAAAAAAATCTTGAATGGCTACAAAAATCTTTATAATAATTAAAATAATTGATAAAAATAACTAGTTTAATAAACATCAATAATGTTAATGATATGACGTAGTTCCTGAAACTTTCTACTTCTCTGTTTATCTGTCTGACTTTACGGTCAGTTTCATTTGAGCGCCCCCTGTCGTTTTAAAGAATATCACAACGGCGAACGCGGCGAGTATAAAAGCCTCGTCCGTTTCGCGCCAGGCGAAAGTATAAATCCAGCTTTACAAGACTAACCTCCTATGCTAATGTGGGAGAGACGGGCACTAGTGGGCGGGGCTTTTCCCCTCTGATGACACGTACAGAGGGAGAATGTCAATCACAGTGTTTCTGATTATAACAAACACAGTTAACTCATGTTCCCCATACACACTTATATCTAAATCAAGCAAACAGCTCTAGAAGACTGCGATGCTGTTAATCAAATGAGGCATTCAGGAAACTTAATCTCTTAACTGTATTTGTTACTAGTTTTGTCTAATTAAGGATGTGTGTGTGTGTGTGTGTTCAGCAGCGGTGATGCCTGAGCGACTGCACGTCTACATGAGGAGCCCCGAGATCAGCATCATCCCTCTACTGTACATATGATGAGCAGTTTTATACAGTGTTGTTGTTTTAATGTGTGTTTTATTTACTCCTCTTATATCTGTGCAACCAAAATGATCCGTATGAAACTCTTGTGCCCGAAATGCATTTACTGCATTAACCTGCTTAACGTCCAGCTGATTGACTTGCACATTGTGAGTTCATCTGCTGTAGCTGAATATATTTGAACAAGTTACCAATGTGTTTTTCAGTGTATTAAAGCGGAGTCAGAACTTGAGCAATGGAAACCCTCATTTAATGTTAACATATGATGATAATGCTACAGCTTTTCCTGGTAAATATCTCTGTAAGTAAGTGGAGCTCTTCTACTGTAATAACTAGCTATTAAATATTATAACTGGGATGTTTTTTTTAATTCTTTCGTCTTGTTTAGCATGTGTGTGAACTCATTCGCTTCAATAAAGAAGTCGTCTTCTCCACTCCAAGTCTGAAAAATGTTTTATTATATTGTTTTGTTTTTGTATACAGCTTATTAGAAGTATAAACGTCTTCTCTTATGATAAACTCACAAAAAGTAACTCTGGAAACGCCGCGGTCCGTTACTTCAACACACCGAGCAGAAGAACATCATCAAAGACAGATCATTAGAGAACGATGAAGATTCCCGCCGCTGATCCTCAGGGGCGATTGAAGGCAGACGGGATCATCATCATCATCATCATCAGGAGCTGCTGTTTTCACCATTAGTAAAGGGTTAGTTCACACACAAATGAACAATGGCATTGTTTACTCACTCTTCACTTGTTAATGAGTTTCTTCATTCTGTTGAACACAAAAGAAGACATTTTGAAGCATGTTGGAAACCTGTAACCATTGACATCTATAGTATTTGTTTTTCAATGGAAGTACAGGATTTCAACATTTTTAAAAATATCTTCTTTCCTAAATCTCTCTCTTGTCTCTTCATGATCTTTGTTTTTTACATATTTTTTCTTTTTCTCAATTTATTCCTTAATTTTTCCTTCTCTGCAGTTTTCTTTCCTTTTTAATTCCCTTTACATTATTTATACTGAATGAATTATCTTCCACATACCTCCATTTATTAATCTCAAATTAATCTTTGTACTGTGTCTATTACATATATTTATTTATTTTGTTATTTTTCTCCTTTATTCTTATTCCTTCTCTGTAATTTCCTCTCCTTTTTAATTAATCCCTTTATTTTGTTTAATATACATCCTAAATGAACTGTCTTCTACCAACTTCCATTAATTATTATTATTCCAATGGATCATTAAATCATAACCAGGCCTTAGAGACGTATATCTAATACCAATAACTACCAACACCTTATATACATTTAATCCCAATTTCTGCTTCGGTTTGGGTCCTTTTTCCTCATGTTTATTGTTTAACCTGCTGCATAATGACTAAAAAAACTGTGGAAGTCAATGGGTTGAATCTTCACCATACTACGCTATAGATAACCTGTAACCATTGACTTCCACTCATAAACAAGTGAAGGATGAGTAAATGCTGAGCGTTTAGATGTTTAGAGTGAACTGTCCCTTTAATAGCGGATTAAATCTGCATTTCTTTAACTCCTCAAACCAACAATGGTGCTTACCATGCACTTCAAAATAAATAAGCCCCACACAGACACACACACACTAGGGCTGCACAATATACGGATTCAGCATGTGTCCCATAACGCACACATCCACAATAGTCACACTGCAGGATCTACAGTGCTGAGTTCTGATTACGCATGAGCAGTGTGTCGTTATTGCACCGCTTTACTGTAACATGAGAGAAGCTTCATCGTTTTAAGGCCTGACAGAGTTCAACATATTCAA
Source organism: Danio albolineatus (assembly GCA_903798035.1). Classification (NCBI taxonomy): domain Eukaryota; kingdom Metazoa; phylum Chordata; class Actinopteri; order Cypriniformes; family Danionidae; genus Danio; species Danio albolineatus. The sequence continues at coordinate 472,179 of CAIGQQ010010188.1, forward strand.
GCACAGGACATTTGACCATTAATTCATTTTCTTTACAGCTTAGTCCCTTTATTTATCAGGGGTCGCCACAGCGAAATGAACCACCAACTTATCTAGCATGTTTTACAGAGCGGATACCCTGTCAGCTGCAACCCATCACTGGGAAACACCCATTCACACACATACACAAGGGACAATTTAGTTGATCAGTTCCCCTATAGCGCATGTGTTTGGACTGAAACCGGAGCACCCGGAGGAAACCCACACCAACACGGGGAGAACATGCAGACTCCACACAGAAACACCAACTGACCCAGCCGAGACACGAACCAGCGACCTTCTTGCTGTGAGGCGATCGTGCTACCCACTGGGCCACCATGACGTCTGACATTTGTCCATTTCTAACTTTAATAACGAGTAATTTTGTTGAATTATTAATACAGTAAAGACTTTTACAGTGTTATTTAATATTTAATTATTCAAATTCTGAACCTGAATACTCCTTGACTGCCCTGAAAACCCTAAAGCAGTGTTTACGCCACCTTTATCTCTGCTCTTTTGTATTTATCTGTGCTTGTAATTTGTTGATTACCTTTTAATTTGTTAATTACCTTCCCTACAGAATCACCCCAGTCAATCTAATTTAATAATATTAATACAGATTATATATTTATATTTATTTACATATATACAGGGTGGGCCGTTTATATGGATACACCTTAATAAAATGGGAATGGTTGGTGATATAAACGTCCTGTTTGTGGCACATTAGTATATGTGAGGAGGCAAACTTTTTAAGATGGATGGTGACCATGGTGGCTATTTTGAAGTCGCCATCTTGGATCCAACTTTTGTTTTTTCAATAGGAAAAGGGCCATGTGACACATCAAATTGATTGGGAATTTTACAAGAAAAACAATGGTGTGCTAGGTTTTAATGTATTTTTTGGATGGACTTTTTTAAGGATGGATCCAGTTGGCCTACTTCAAAATGGTCACCACTAGGCATGGGAAGATGATCGTTTTCAAGGTATACCGCGGTTTGGAGAAGTCAAGGTTTTCATACCGCCAAAATGTTCTGCTATAGCGTTCCTAAGGTATGTCTACGATCTTTTATTTACATTGTTTTTGTTTGTTTTTTAGGAGTAAATTGTAAAGAAATCTGTGTTTTTGAAACAAATGAAGACAGCAGAAGTCAATGACTCACTTAAATTGTTCTGTCTGACATGTTTACTGCTCCAAAATACTTTAAATGTTTCTCAAAATAAAATATATTGTGTTCAAAGGGGAAAAAGATTTTGTTTTTTTAGCAAGACATTTAAAAAGAATATATTTTAGAGCAGTGAACACAATACTGTCATACTGTGAAACCGTGATATTTTTATCATAGCGTCAGAATCTTACACCGGCCCATGCCTTGCCTCCTCACATATACTAATGTGCCACAAACAGGACGTTTATATCACCAACCATTCCCATTATTAAGGTGTATCCATATAAATGGCCCACCCTGTGTATATATACACACACACATATTTGAAGTCAGAACTATTAGCCCTGCTGAATTATTAGCCCCACATATATATTTTGTCACCCAGTTTCTGTTTAATGGAGAGAAGATTCTTTCAACACATCTCTAATCATGATAGTGTTAATAACTCATGTCTAATAACTGATGTCTTTTCTCCATGATGACAGCACATAATATTAGACTAGATGTTCTTCAGGATACTAGTATTCAGCTTACAGTGACATTTATAGGCTTCACTAGGGTAATTAGGGTAAAGTTAGGGTAATTAGGCGAGTCATTGTATAACAGTGGTTTGTTCTGGAGACAATCCAACACTAATATTGCTGAAGGGGCTAATAATATTGACCTTAACATGGGTATAACACTATTAAAAACTGCTTTTATTCTAGCCCAAATAAAACTAATCAGACTTTCACCAGAAGAACAAACATTAGAGGAGATACTGAGAGAAACTCCTGAATCTGAGAAACATCATGAGGGAAATATTGGAGAAAGAAAATAATCACAGGAGGGCAAATAATTCTGACTTCAGCTGTGTATATCTGAAAAACTAAATATCACACTGTCAGATTTGTCCAATATCGTGCAGCCCCAACACACACACACACACACACACACACACACACACACACACACAGAGAGAGAGAGAGAGAGAGTGTTTAATGTGTTATGAGTCCACCCAGCTCTGCTCCACCACGGCAGAAACTCTCTTCTCATATTCACGCTTATTCTCCTGGTAAAGCTGAGCCGCCTGACTGTTCGCTGGGCTGTTCGGGTTCGGCTCGTCCAGCAGAGACTGAACACACACACACACACACACAGTGAGCTGATTAAGCAAAACAATACATTCCAGTAGAGGAAAGAGAATACTTAAGTTCCTCACAATTGAGGAAACATTCAACAATTACGCCCCATTCACACGGGGCGTCAGCATCAATGCTTCCCCTTCACTTTGAATGGGTGACGTCAGGCGTTGTCTAACTGCACTGTGGATCCGTCGGCGCCGCTTCAGTGGTGTTACTCGCTGCAGGAGTTGGGACTTTCTCAACTTTTCAAGCGCCGACGGAAGCGTCAGCCAATCAGATCACTGTATGCAAATACACCAGCTCAGACGGTGGCCGATTGTTGACTAATTTCATTGGCTGACGCTGCTATGACGATCGCATCAGCCCCAACTTCAGACACGCCCTCTGTCAAGCGCTGACGCTGAAGCCTCGTGTGAATGGGGCGTTACACTAGTGCGTTTTAGTTTTAAACGGCGTTTTAGCATGAAAACGATCCGCGTCCACACTAGCGTTTCACCCAGCGTTTCTGAACATATCTCCGTCCACACTACTCCACCACAAACGTATATCACGTGACCATTGGCACACTCTGGGCATGCGTGTTCAAGTATAAACAGGAAGCATGTGTCTCGCTCGGTGTTTGGTTATTTTTAGTCAACAAACGCAAAGGCACTGGTTGATTGGCTGACGCTTCCGTCGGCGCTTAAAAAGTTGAGAAAGTCCCAACTTCTGCAGTGAGTAACGCCACTGAAGCGGCGCCGACGGATCCACAGTGCAGTTAGGCAACGCCTGACGTCACCTATTCAAAGTGAATGGGAAGCGTTGATGCTGACGCCCCGTGTGAATGGGGCGTAAACGGGGCATGTACATTTAACAAGTGAAACCGGTGGCAAAACTCTAGCTGTGACCTTTGACCCCTGACTAACAAGCTACTGGTGTCCAAACCAATACATGCAGTATGTGTGTGTGTGTGTGTGTGTGTGTGAAGCTGAACATTCTGCAGTAACTGTATATGGCATATGTTTGTGTGTGTGGAGAATCACCTGGATGGATGTGAGGATGGAGGAGACGTCATATGTGGGGCTCCAGCGGTTCTGGAGAATGTCTAAACATATACTGCCGTCTGCATACACTGAACGACACAACACACACACACACACAGCAGTTAAGCACAGCAAGCACAGATCCGCATTTACACACACACACACTCACAGCAGCTCACCGTTGGGGTGAAACATTTTGGAGACGAAGCGAACCGTCGGGGGCTTGTTGGGGTACTCCTCTGAGAACTCAATGACCAGCTTGAATGTTCCTGCAGAGAGAGAGAGAGAGAGATGAACACACATCCACCAAAGCCTTCATACAGATACTCTTCATTTACTCAAGACATGTTGCTTTAAAATGGGAAGAAGTGTGTGTGTAGCTGTTGTACACTGCTGTGTGTGTGCGTGTGTTTAGCCTTGTGTGCACATACAGCACTGCCTACACAGACACATGGGCTGTGTTCATCTTCATCTCCTTCACACTACACTCACAATAACACTCACACTCAGACAGAAACACATTAGTGTTTATATTGTCTTTATGATCAGGCTGCATCAGTGACATGAACTGACATGAGCAGTACATTTATTACAGTGTTTATTGGGCCTTTAACGTTAGATAATGAGAATGATGTTCTGAATATGTCAATCGTAAACTGGAGACTCACTGTGACCAAAACAATTGAATCAATGACTCATTAACTGGTGACTCACTCTGACTGGATCATTTGAATCATTGAATCAGTAAAACGTAAACTAGAGATTCGCTCTGACCAAATCATTTGAATCAGTGAATCATTAACTTGAGACTCGCTCTGACCAGATCAATTGAATCAGTGAATCATTAACTGGAGACTCACTCTGACCAGATCAATTGAATTAGTGAATCATTTACTGGAGACTCACTCTGACCAAATCATTTGAATCAGTGAATCAGTAAATCGTAAACTAGAGATTCGCTCTGACTGGATCATTTGAATCAGTGAATCAGTAAACTAGAGACTCGCTCTGACTGGATCATTTGAATCAGTGAATCAGTAAACTAGAGACTCGCTCTGCCTAGATTAATTTGAATCATTCAATCGTTAACTGGAGACTCACTCTGACCAAATCATTTGAATTAGTGAATCATTACCTGGAGACTCGCTCTTACCAAATCATTTGAATCAGTGAATCGTTAACTGAACACTCACTCTGACCAAATCATTTGAATCGGTGAATCATAATCTGGAGACCTGCTCTGACCAAATCATTTGAATCAATGAATCATTGATTGGAGACTCGCTGACCAAATCATTTGAATCAGTGAATCAGTAAATTGTAAACAAGAGACTCTCTCTGACTGGATCATTTGAATCAGTGAATCATTAACTGGAGACTCGCTCTGACCAAATCAATTGAATCAGTAAATCATAGCCTGGAGACCTGCTCTGACCAAATTATTTGAATCAGTGAATCGTTAACTGGAGACTCGCTGAACAAATCATTTGAATCTATAAATTGTAAACTAAAGACTCGGTCTGACTGGATCATTTGAATCAGTGAATCATAACCTGGAGACTCACTCTAACCAAATCATTTGAAGCAGTGAATCAGTAAATCGTGAACTAGAGACATTAGAGACGGAATCATTTGGATCAGTGAATCATTAACTGTTGACTCATTGAGCTAGCGGTTATGAACTAGTGTGTGAACAACAGACTGATCAGTTCCATGTATTATAAAGGAATAAAGGACTGGCTCACCGTCCTCAAAGGGGGTTCCTACAGGCCTGCAAGCGAACACAGAAATAAACGTTCTAGATTAATACCACAAACTGGCAGAGCACAGAACTCATTTCTGAATCAGTTTATTGTTTATAAAGCATGTGTAATCGCCATGATTAATGTTTACAACTTGTAAATTAGTTACAAATAGAATTATTCTGCTATATAGTTATATTTAAATAACAAAATACACTTCCTCTGCTTCTCTCCACTGATTTATAAAGAACTACTGAACTGATTTACAGTATTTAAGGCAAACACATTGTAATTAACTAATAAATACATAATTAAATAGTCTAAAATGATCTAGAAATGAAACGTAATCTAATACTTTAATTTTACAGTCATTTAAAAGTTATTAATTTTAACATTCACTCTAACGGTTATAAACCTTTGGGCTTATTTATTGTTTTATACACTAAAGCTGTAACCATTGACTTTCATTGTAGGAAAAATACAAACATAATGGAAGTCAATAGTTACAGGTTTCCGGCATTCTTCTGAGTATCTTCTTTTGTGTTCAACAGAGCTACTCGAGTGTGAGTAAATGATGAGGAAATGTTCATGTTTGGTATGAACTGTGCCTTTGAATCTCAGCAAACGTACCCAAAAATGACAGCGTTCCACAGCATGATGTTGTTCTCTGAAGGAGCGCCGCTCACGCCGGTCGGAGGGTCTTCTTGAAGTCTGAAAACAAACATGGGCAAGGTTATATTTTAATAAATCTCCTCCCTCTCCCTCTCTGTGTTTTTAGCTGTATTAATCTTTTAGCTGCATGAAATCAGACTTTACTCTGCGTATTGTAATGTTTTTTCAGTAGTGCTCGTTATAATGATGTGTCTGTGCACTTTATTGTTTTACTAAATACTAAATGAAGGAAAAATACATCAAGAATTCATTCATTCATTCATTTTCTTGTCGGCTTAGTCCCTTTATTAATCTGGGGTCGCCACAGCGGAATGAACCGCCAACTTATCCAGCATTGTTTTACGCAGTGGATGCCCTTCCAGCTCCAACCCAGTACTGGGAAACACCCATACACACTCATTCACACACAGACACTACAGACAATTAAGCTTTTACCCAATTCCCCTACAGCGCATGTGTTTGGACTGTGGGGGAAACCGGAGCACCCGGAGGAAACCCACACCAACACTGGGAGAACATGCAGACTCCACACAGAAACACCAACTGACCCAGCCGAGATTTGAACCAGAGACCTTCTTGCTGTGAGGCGACAGCGCTACCCTATGCGCCACCGTGACACCTCGCAAAACAAAATATGTTTAACAAATATATAATATAATATAATATAATATAATATAATATAATATAATATAATATAATATAATATTCATTCATTCATTCATTTTCTTTTCGGCTTAGTCCCTTTATTAATCTGGGGTCGCCACAGTGGAATGAACCGCCAACTTATCCAGCATTTGTTTTACGCAGCGGATGCCCTTCCAGCTGCAACCCATCCCTGGGAAATGTATTATATTATATTATATTATATTATATTAGGCGGTTCATTCCGCTGTGGCGACCCCGGATTAATAAAGGGACTAAGCCGAAAAGAAAATGAATGAATGAATAATATAATATAATATATTATATTATTTATAACAAAATATGTTTAGTGATGCTCCTCCAACCGCCCCCCACTCAATATTCAGTTTCATGCAAAGGCTGCCACAACTTCCAGGTGATTTGCTTTATTTTATGTTATATATTTAATCATTGTTTACTGCTGCCATTACTATATTATTATTTAATTTATTATGTTCATATTTTAATTTCTATATTTGTTTGTTTTAATTATTATTAGTTTATGTTTATTACAAATATCTCTCATGTTCTTCTCCCCTTTATCCTATTGCTCAAGGATATTTCCACTCCAGTGTTAACATTTACTATAATGCTTAAAGACACCTTCCTTCCCATTAAAAGCTACACCTAAATTAAAATTAATCTTATAATACATGTCGCGACACATTTAACACAACTGAGATGAACCTTAACCAACAACAACCGGTGCTATTTTTAAATAAAACAGTTCATAACCTCTGTAACACATGTATTGTTCATTAGTAATAACGCATTCATTAGTCAACATCAGCTAAAGGCGCTGTCCTGCTGCTTTTCAACATAATAACACCTAGCAAGTGCACACTGCAAAGGTATTTCGTCTTGTACAGTCAAGCTAACGCACAGTAGGCAGTAAACTGGTGATAAAGGGCAGACCCACACAACACGATGCCCGCTCTCTGTGTTTCTGTGCTGTAGTACTGCAGCGCTGAGGTTTGTTTACTGCTACTGTACTCTGGTACTCTGTGGTAAAAACAACGGCAGCAGCACAGGCCCAGCTAACGCTGCTAGCGGCTAGTCGACTGTATAAAGCCATTCCTCGTCGTTTCTGAGCGCGTAAAGCTGAAGTGAAAGCACAAACCTCTTGAAGTCCCTCATGAGTCTCCGTCTGGCCTGCGTAGACATGCTTTAATAGTGTAATAACGCAATATTGTGTGATAAAACGAGCAGATGAGCGGCAGCTGCAGGATCAGAGGTGTGACGCGCCGCTGACGTCACGCGCGACCTGGCAACTGCCTCAGCGGCGGCGATGTTTACTTATTTATTTGTACATAGTTATTTGCTTTCCTTTTCGTTTTATCTGATTGAACTGTTTTATATGTGTCTTATAATGAAATAGGAAAGCAAAACTCACTAGGTTTACATGAGAATTATGTTTGTGTGATTGTCGCGTAGCTCTTTTTAACCTTTCGTTGTATTTATATGAAGTTTTATTGTATGTTCTCATTTTTACATATTGTAATCTATATTCAACACTTGACTACAATAAAAATTCAATTTAAAACGTTATTTATTTTGTGTTATTTATTTATTTTCATTTTCTTTTATAATTAATACATTGTTTATGTGTCTAATTTATCTTGCTTTACATCAAATGTGTCCTGTAGACTGCAGCACAGTTAAAAAAGTTGCAGTGTTTAATGTTTTTGTGCTATTTAAAAATATGATGAACATCACTGTGCAGAATTATTCATTCATTCATTTTCTTGTTGGCTTAGTACCTTTATTAATCCAGGGTTGCCACAGCGGAATGAACCGCCAACTTATCCAGCATTTTTTTTACGCAGCGGATGCCCTTCCAGCTGCAATGTGCAGAATTATTCATTCATTCATTTTCGGCTTAGTCCCTTCATCAATCTGGGGTCGCCACAGTGGAATGAACCGCCAACTTATACAGCATTTGTTTTTTTTTTACGCAGCGGATGCCCATCCAGCTCCAAACCAGTACTGGGAAATGTGCAGAATTATTCGACCTTTATTTTTTAAAATGCTTTGAAGGGATAGTTCACCCAAACATGAAAGTTCTGTCTTCATTTCCTCTCTTGAACCAATCCTGAGTTTCTCTCCTGTGCTGAACACAAAATAAGACATTATGAAGAATAGAGTAAACATGTAGCAAACCCACATAGCAAAGTTTCTCTGGCCCACACATGACTGGACCAAGTCTGGCTTCCATATAAGGGCCAAACATGGGCCATATCTGGGCCTAGTCTCAACCAAGTTAATAACCCATAACTGGGCCAGATATGGCCCATGTTCGGCCATTGTCTGGAAGCCAGATTTGGTGTGTCACGACTGCAATGAAATCAATAAGCCGATGAAACATTGTGCTTTATGCGCATGATAATAGTTAGTAATGGTTAATAATAATATAATTTGTAAAATAATAATTTGGTTAGCGGTTCATTCTGCTGTGGTGACCCCTGATGGGACTAACCCGAAGAAAAAACATTGAATGAATAATTTAGTAAATAAAATATTCATTCATTTTCTTTTCGGCTTAGTCCCTTTCAGGGGTCACCACAGCGGAATGAACCGCCAACTTATGCCCTTCCAGCCACAACTCAGCACTGGGAAACATCCATACACTCTTGCCGTGTCACACACACACACACTCATACATCAATTTAATTCATCAGTTTCGCTATAGCGCATGTGTTTGGACTCTGGGGGAAACCGGAGCACCCGGAGGAAACCCACACCAACACGGGGAGAACACGGACTCAAACCAACGACCTTCTTGCTGTGAGGCGATCGTTCTACCCACTGTGCCACGGTGACACATTATGTTATATTATATTATATTATATTATATTATATTATATTATATTATATT
>CAIGQQ010010188.1:619161-636098 GCA_903798035.1 Danio albolineatus
GGTAATCCTATAGTTGCCATGGTAATTCAACAACTATAGTAACTAATATGTCGTTTATTACATGGTAATTAGTTGCTATAGCAATGCAACCACTATAGCAATTAATTGTGCATGGTGATTAGTAATTAATCTGACAGGATAACTCTATAGTTGCTATAGTAACACAACAACTAAAATAATATTAACTCACTTTCCTTCAGCTTTTCCCCTGCCTTACTCCTTGCTTTAAGAGGGTGGCTCAGTGGTTAGCACTGTGGTCTCACAGCAAGAAGGTCACTGGTTCGAGCCTCGGCTGGGTCAGTTGGTGTTTCTGTGTGGAGTTTGCATGTTCTCCCCGTGTTGGTGTGGGTTTCCTCCGGGTGCTCCGGTTTCTCCCAAAGTCCAAAGACACGGGGTACAGGTGAATTAGTTGTCTGTAGTGTATTTGTGTGAATGAGTGTGTATGGGTTGTTCCCCAGTAATAGGTTTCAGCTGGAAGGGCATTGCATAAAACATATGCTGTTTAAGTTGGCGGTTCATTCCGCTGTGGCGACCCCAGATTAATAAAGGGACTAAGCCGAAAAGAAAATGAATGAATGTGAATTAAATTTGTTTAAATGTTTTTTAAATTATTATTGAAATCTAATATAAAAAATGGGTAATTAACTACAGTTAGTTTGTGACCTTGTTTTTATTTGTAAATTTGTTGCATTTAATTTTATTTTTACAAACATATAAAGAAGATAAAGGTTGTTTTATTTATATTAAAATATACAAATCACTTTACATTTTAACATGCAGTTTATTTACAAAACAACAACAACAACAACAACAACAACAACAACCAATCTACAAAGAAAAAAAAGTATCAATGAAACGAAGGAAACGTTTTCAGTTTCAGCGCTAGGGCCCCATACATTTGATTAGGGCCCCCAAATCACCGCCCCAGAATGTGCAGGAGAAACAAAACTAATATTCTGCACAAAATCTGTAAATTGATGATGATGATAATGATGATGATGATAATCTCTCTGTCGCTAGAAGCAAAGCAAAAGACGACAGCAGAAATGCGCGACAGTGTGATTGACGTCACCTGAGGGCAAACCGCGAGCGCTTGACATTTCTGCCAGAAGCGGCTCTTCCTCTCACTGTATGTCAACATTCTGGGGTGAAACAGTGGAAAACCAGCATCTGACAGCGTCTCGAGTGTTTTCACAGCAGTTGTAAAGCTTGCGGTGTGTGTGAAACATGTTTGTGATGTTACGAAACCCCGAGCAGCCGACATCATGTTTCACAACACAATGAAGAGATAATGCTAAAACAGGCATGCCTGACACTGAGCTTCACCACACCTGTAATCCACAGTGAAAGTTCGGTCTATGCTCTTTTACTTGCTGTGAAACTGATAAAAGAAAAGAAGAAAAGGCTTGAGCAAAAGTAGTCTGCATGCAATTTACTTTTTTGCTATTATTTTGTATTTTTATCAGTATAAAAGTTAGACAACAATAATAATAATAACAGTGATGATTGTAATTATTACTTTTTATTATTTCTTTTGTTATTTATTTACTTTTTCATTTAATTTTTCTGAATAAGTAAAAAAAATATATAATAAAAAAAACAGCAGTGTGGTCTAATTTAAAACAATATTACAATATCAATAATATTGTATATTATAATACAATAATAGTAAAGAATAGATAGTAGACTTATGATCAATGCCAAGACAGGTCAAAGGAATTTCTGCCAAATAATTTGGATTTTCTTTTAAATTATTATTATTATTATCATCGGCGGTTCATTCCGCTGTGGCGAGCCCAGATTAAAAAAGGGAGTAAGTAAAAGAAAATGAATGAATGAATTATTATTGTTATATTAAAAAGTTGCGTAATTTATAAACTTCTCCACAATAATTCTTCTAAAGCATTAACATTAATGTGTAATGATCAATGTTTTTATAAATGAAGGCATTTACACTGCGATACTACAGGATTTACAGAAGCCACTTTACTTGATCTGAATGTTTGATTTAAAACACTGCCCTCTTCTGGACAACACTTCTAATGACAGCCTGCCATGAAAAAAGAAACACTACAGTAATCTATAGTAAATACTACAGTTTTTTAAACCACATAATAGTAAAGTAACTGAATTGATATATTGTGGTGATTCTACAGTTGCTATGGTAACAACAACTATAGCAATTAATCTGCTGTGGTGATTCTACAGTTGCTATGGTAACAACAAATATAGTAATTAATCTGCTGTGGTGATTCTGCAGTTGCTACGGTAACAACAACTATAGCAATTAATCTGTTGTGGTGATCCTACAGTTGCTATGGTAACAACAACTATAGCAATTAATCTCTAGTGGTGATTCTACAGTTGCTATGGAAACAACAACTATAGCAATTAATCTGTAGTGGTGATTCTACAGTTGCTATGGTGACACAACAACTATAGTAATTAATCTGATGTGGTGATTCTGCAGTTGCTATGGCAACACAACAACTATAGCAATTAATCTGTTGTGGTGATTCTACAGTTGCTATGGTAACAACAACTATAGCAATTAATCTCTAGTGGTGATTCTACAGTTGCTATGGTGACACAACAACTAGAGTAAATAATCTGCTGTGGTGATTCTGCAGTTGCTATGGTAACAACTATAGCAATTGATCTGTTTTGGTGATTCTACAGTTGCTATGGTAACACAACAACTATAGTAATTAATCTGCTGTGCTGATTCTGCAGTTGCTATGGTAACACAACCACTGACCAATACTGTTGTTCTCTATAACTGTAGGGTCTATTATACTACAATACACCACAGTTTACTGTAGTAAAAGCTAAAGTATAATACAATATTTAATTACATTTTATCAGTTTACTACAGTTAAAATTACAGTATGCTGGATCATTCCTTGTAACTATTTAATATATTTAAATATATACTATTTAAATATATACAATACAACACACTTCACTATAGTATGGTTCAAAAACACTATAGCATTTTTTATTAATTACTATAATATTATTTTTCAACGGCTAATCAAGTTATGATAATGAGCTACTTATAATAAGTGTGGTTAAGAGTGAGATGTAAAATATTCATATATATTCTTTCTAAATTAAATACATCTGTTGTGTTTCAGCTGTGCCTTTTTTTATTTGCTCCTCCTTTTCTTCATCATCAGCTTCTGCCCATCACCAGCAGCTCCTCCCCTTCATCAGCAGCTCCTCCCCTTCATCAGCAGCTCCTCCCCTTCATCAGCAGCTCCTCCTCTTTACCAGAAGGTCCTCCCCTTTGTCAACAGCTCCTCCCCATCATCATCAGCTCCTCCTCTTCTTCATCATCAGCTCATCCCTTTCATCAACAACGACTCCTCTTCACCAGCAGCTCCTCCCCTTCATCATCAGCCCCTCCCACTCAACAGCAGCTCCTCAGCTTCTTTATCATTACCTCCTCCCCTTCTTCATCATTACCTCCCCTTCTTCGTCATCAGCTCCTGTTCTTTATCATTAGCTCCTCCTTATCCTCATTACCCCCTTCTCTTCACCAGAAGCTCCTCCCCTTCATGAGTAGCCCCTCCTCTTTCCTCAGCGACTACTCTTTTAGAGCGCTCATTATAAACGCTGTAGAGCAGTGCAGAAGTCTGTGATTTGGGACACACCTTCTACATTCTAAATCGCTGAACATTTATTTCTTTAGCCTGACAGTGGCGCTCTAATGCTCTCCGACAGGCTCCACACACACACACACACACACACACACACACGCTGCCTCTGGATGTTGATTTTGAAGGTCATTTGTAGTTGTGGAGGTGTTTGGGTGAGCAAAATAAAGTATGTGTACTCTCAGACCAGACATAAACACAGCATAACCACTCAAAGATGAGGATTTACACTGTTATTCACATCATTTGCCAGTCCATAAGGAAGATTTAATGTACCGGTTTGTTACTAACTGGATGCAGACTAACATAAACTCGGTCTGGAGGTTTAACATGAATATATCACAGCAAGCTGCTCATCTCGCATCAGCACAGCCACAAATGTTTCTGTCTCTGCTTGATTAGTTATAATGTTTAGTCGTTTATAACACTCAACATGTCTTTTACAGTCTGAATGATTAGCACAGCCCATAATACGCACACTGTAAAAGCATCCGACTGCCTTCAATTTTTAAGCTGAATCAAATTAACCTCATGAGTGCACTGAACTTATATTACGCTAAAGTGACTTAAAACAGCGTGTGTAACTTATAAAAATTAAGTTAGAACATGATTATTCATTTTCTTTTCGGCTTAGTCCCTTTATTAATCTGGGGTCGCCACAGCGGAATGAACCACCAACTTATTTAGCATATATTTTACGCAGCGAATGCCCTTCCAGCTGCAACCCAGAACTGGGAGACATCCATACACACTCTTTTACACTCATACATTACGGAAAATTTTGTTTCTTTAATTCCCCTATAGCGCATGTGTTTGGACTTGTGGGTGAAACCGGAGCATCCGGAGGAAACCCACACCAACACGGGGAGAACATGCAGACTCAACACAGAAACACCAACTGACCCAGCCGAGACTCAAACCAATGACCTTCTTGCTGTGAGGCGATTGTGCGATGCACTTTGCCATCATAATGATTAACTTAGTTTAATAAGTTACAATGACTCGGAAAAAGCAGATGAAAATGAATAAATGAACAAAACGAATGAATGAAATAAATGAATGAAATGAACGAATTAACGAAATGAATGAATGAAACAAATGAATGAATGAACAAACGAAATTAATGAATGAAATTAATGAATGAATGAAAACTAAATGAATAATGAACGAATGAATGAAATAAATGGATTAATTAATGATGAATGAACAAATGAACGAACCATGAATGAATGAATGATGAAAGAACAAACGAACGAACGATGAATGATGAATGAATAAATGAATAAATGAACGAACGATAAATGAATGATGAATGAACAAATGAACGAACCATGAATGAATGATGAAGGAACAAATGAACGAACGATGAATGAATAAATGAAGGAATGAATGAACAACAATTACAATTATCAACAATTACGTTTTTCATATCAACAATTAAATTATTGATATCAAGAATTGCATTTCAACTAGTAAGAAATCAATTCTGGATATTAACAATTAAATTTGAATGGCAGTCTATGGTGATATTTAACTAGTGAAAATACAATTGTTGATATCAAAAACTGAAGTGTTGATATCAACAATTTAATTCTTGATATCAAAAATGTTAATTTTTGATATCAACAATTCAGTTTTTGATATCAACAATTACCTTTTTTGATATCAAGAACTGAATTGTTGATTGTTGTTGAAAGTCAAAACGGCTTGCCACATAATTACGCAAAACCTATTTGTCAACTTCCAAGCGTTAACCCAAGAAATATTAGCAAATATTGAAATCCAAAAATACACTCACCGGCCACTTTATTAGGTACACCTCACTAGTACCAGGTTGGACCCTCTTTTTGCCTTCAGAACTGCTTTAATCCTCCGTGGCAGAGATTCAACAAGCTACTGGGAATATTCCTCAGAGACTTTGCTCCATATTGACATGATAGCATCACGCAGTTGCTGCAGATTTGTCGGCTGCACATCCATGATGCCAATCTCCTGTTCCACCACATCCCAAAGGTGCTCTATTGGATTGAGCTCTGGTGACTGTGGAGGCCATTTGAGTGTGAACTCATTGTCATGTTCAAGAAACCAGTCTGAGATGATTCCCGCTTTATGGAGCGTTATCCTGCTGGAAGTAGCCATCAGAAGATGGGGACACTGTGGTCATAAAGGGATGGACATGGTCAGCAGCAATACTCAGGTAGGCTGTGGCGTCCACACGATGCTCAATTGGTAATTGGAGTTAAGTTGTTGGAGTATATTTACAGTTCTAGGTTGCTTTATGACTAGAAAGACCTCATTTAAAAATACATTTATAAATCAGCCTTGAAATGGGAGATGTTAGGCTTCATCTCCGACATTTTACATTTGTGTATATGAAACTTGCCTAATAATATCAAAATATTAAACATAAACATTGTTTATCTACGTAGAATACGGCATCTCTTTACTGTATATCAATTATATGACCACTCAGGATATTAAATAGACATTCAACAACATATTTACGATGATGACGCTCAGCTGTTGTGAATCTGCCGTGATGACGCAGGTGTTTGCGTGCGCGGCGCTCTTGCGTCACTCCGGCGTGTGCGCGCGCACGTCTCTCCTCTCCACTGTCGGCTGAGCTGCTGTCCTCTCCATCCACACAGAGGTGAGTCCACATCCACACTTTATCCTGCATTACACTCAGTCTACAGCAGTGTGAGGATCAATTCTGCACATGCAGTGAGTGTGAAGAGCAGAGCATCACTCGTATAGATGTTTATATACACATGCATATATATATTTGTGTGTATATCTGAGCATCACTGAGGAGAGCACGGCCTGCTGTAGTGCACGCGCCCGTCCATCGGTTGTCTGTCAGATCACATTTAATGCGTTCATCCTCTGCATTGACACTCAGACTGCAGAAGCTGATGGTTGAGATCGCGTTGAGGGAGAAATGTTGTGTATGTTGAGTGATTTCGTGCTCGTCCTCTGAGACAGCAGTGGCCTAAAGCTGCGCCATTGAGCCGCGGGCATGCGCACTGGCTGCTCCTGCTCATCTCTGCACGTTCGCGTGTGTGGAAATATTCAATCAATAATGTGTGTAAGGGACAGTCCTTGTTGTAATAATAGTTATCATTTATCATTTGGGAGATTATTAGCTTTAGTTTACGGCTGATCTATCACAAATAATGGCATGGTTCCATTGAGGTAAAGTTGGTTTTATATCCACACATTCAGACTTTCACGTTAATATACTTTAATTAAAGTGCTCTAAATAGGAAAATTATATTATCAGGCTGTGATTATCAAAGTACAGCATTGTTGACAGTCAATTAAATAGTGCTAATCTTGTGAAGTACTGACATGCTATATTAGACACAATATTTAATGTATCATGGTAAATAATGTGGATATCGTGTCACAAGTTGTGCTTATAATAGTACATCATTAGAAATAATCTTTATTAGCCTTTTAAATTCTGCTTTAGTTTTGTTTTGATCGCCGAATGTGTGAATATAAAACCAACTTTACACCAATACTTTCGCGATATGTAAGGAACCATGATTGAGGTAAAGTTGGTTTTATATTCACACATTCGGCCTTAATATATGTCAATGTAGTTTCATTTAAGTATTCTTTGCAAATTACAAATACTGAAATCATATTATCAGCCATTGACTGTTAAATTAAAGTACAACAGTGTTGTCAGTCAGTGAAGTGGTGCTAATGTTGTTTTGAAATCTTGCATGTGATTCCAGACTCAATATTCAATGTAGCAGTAAACTATATATAGTGTAATTGAATACACTCATAATAGTACATCATTATAATTCATCTGTATTAGCATTTTAAAATCTTCTTTACTGTTGTATTGAGTGGCCAAAGTCTGAATGTGTGAGTATAAAACAAACTTTACCTCAGTCTGTAATTTCAGTGCTTGTGTCTAGTGATGGGCGATACCAATATTTTTGTTTCCGATGTGATACCAAGTATTTCAAGACAAGTATCATCGATATCGATACTTAAATCGATACTTATCAATACTTAAATGAAATATTTTATAGTGATTTTAAAAAAGAATGTTTATCACCTTTATTATTATTATTAATAAATAAAACACAATTTTTTTTTACATTTAATAAAATTACAGAAGTATAATTGGCTAAACAGCACCATACATAATGATAAATAATTGACTGCACAATTTAATTTCTTCACCTTATTTAAAGGTCAAAGCAGCAGAACTTCGGATTGAATCTTAAAGTTAAGTTGCAGTATTCATCTGTGCTTCCTGATTTTAATCAGTTTCCAGGTTTTTGTGAAGGAAAAACAGAATGTTGAATTTCTTTCTTCTTTAGCTGATTACTTTTACGATAACTCCCGATTATACTTCGTTCACGTTCAGTCATGATGACCACAGCTCCGCTCTCGAGTTTTACAACCCGTGCTTGGTGTGTGTGGTGTCTGTACCACTGTGCCGTGAGATAACACTGACCTATCAGCGGTGATACAGTGGAAGAATATTATAGTTCCCATTGGTGTTCCTATTTAAGTATATATTTATATAATATGCGGCGCTATGATTATTTAGATATTTCAAAATCTCTGATCACTCAGTAAGAAGACCCCCCCAGAAAAGACCAATACCTTTACTTAAGGATCGACCCTTTTGATACATTCCCAGTATTGGAAATATCGATACTTCGGGATCGATCCGCCCATCCCTACTTGTGTCATTTTGGGGATGATGAGCATCGCTCTGACACATTCATTCATTCATTCATTCATATAGTCCATAGTGGAATGAACCCCCATCTTATCCAACATATGTTTTACCCAGCGGATGCCCAATCCAACACCGGGAAGCAGCCATACACTCTTACATTCACACACACACACACACACACACACACATATACACTATGGCCAATTTAGTTCATCATTTATATATGAGGGGGAAACCGGAGCACCAGGAGGAAACCCACACCAACACGGGGAGAACATGCAGACTCCACACAGAAACACCAACTGACCCAGCCGAGACTCGAACCAGAGACCTTCTTGCTGTGAGGAGATCATGCTACCCTGCGCCACTGTTCTTCCCCACTCTAGGACTGTTTATTTATAATAATGTCACGATGCATTACAATCGCGATACCAAGGTGATGATATGCTACATATTTCGAGCGGTATTTAGTAAAGCTGTTATTTGTTTATTATGCATTAAATAACCATTATTAGCCATGTTACAATTTTCTACAACTTTAGGCTATGTCATGCTTTACTACACCGAATTTTATTGTACTGGGGTAAAGTTGGTTTTATATTCGCACGTTCTGACTTTCTCGTTAATAATATAAGTGCAGAATAGTGTTCTTGATAGTGAAATCATATTAGCAGCCAATGACTATCGAAGTACAACGTACGTACGTTGCTCACCGTCAGTTAAATAGTGCTAGTGATTGAGCTAAATTTGGTTTTATATTCACACATTCAGACTTTGGCGTTCGATAAAATGTGAAGCAGAATTTTAAAAAAAGGCCAATACAGATTAATTATAATGATGTGCTATTATGAGCACAACAGTCTCTATATTGTTTACCGCTGCTTTAAATATTGGGTCTGAAATCACATGTAAGTATGACTTTAAAACAACATTAGACTTTAAACAACATATAAACACCATCAAATGTTTGCAGATATTTAAGAAACATGCTCAGTGAACATACCTGTCTATCTGAGAAACAATGCTGAAGTCAGATATTCTGCTTTGAAAATTTATTTTCCATGCAGGAACGGTTTATGTTTTGCCAGTTTAGACAAATGTATTCCAGCACTCCTGGTATTTCATTCATTCATTTGTTCGTTCGTTCTTTCGTTAATTCATTCAGAAAGGTATATAGAATATATTCTTTATACCTCCATATATAGAAAATGGAGAATATTCCTTCTATTGGGTGCTGTTGCTTTATTTAGAGCATGGTTAAATCGCCCTCTCCTGTCCTCAATCTGGCAACCTGCGCTTGTTTGTTTTGATCCAGGAGTGCAATACCTAGTTCAACCACTGGGTGCCAAACTTACATACTGCACTTTTAAGTGTTTAATGTTAAGTTTGCAAACTGATTATTTGGAATAAAGTTGTTTCTTTAAATAAATAAAACCTCTCTCTCTCAGACTATGGCTGTTCCTCCCACATATGTGGATCTGGGCAAATCTGCCAGAGATATCTTCACTAAAGGATATGGTAAGCACAATGTTCTCTTGTTTCCACTAATAAACAACGCACCTAAATTAAATATATTAAACTGCCATGCTGCTCTAAAATATATTCAAGGGTCTCTTCTTCTATTCATAACAGTTTTGGAGCCGTGACCGGCATACACAAATTTCCAACATGATAGGGACTGAAATCACAAATTTCCAGCAGTTTTGGTGCCGTGACCCAAATAAAGATTCAAATGACCCAGATACAGAGGGAAATCCCAAATTTCCAGCAGGTTTGGTGCCGTGACCCAAATAAAGATTTAAATGACCCAGATACAGAGGGAAATCCCAAATTTCCAACAGTTTTGGTGCCTTGACCCAACTAAAGATTTAAATGACCCAGATAAAGACTGAAATCACAAATTTCCAACAGTTTTGGTGCCGTGGCCCAAATAAAGATTGAAATGACCCAGATAGAGAGGGAAATCCCAAATTTCCAGCAGGTTTGGTGCCGTGATCCAAATAAGGATTGAAATGACCCAGATAGAGACTGATATCACAAATTTCTAACAGTTTTGGTGCTGTGACCCAAATAAAAATTGAAATGACCCAGATAGGGACTGATATCACAAATTTTCAACCGTTTTTGGTGCTGTGACCCAGAAAAGGCTGAAATGTCCCAGATACAGACTAAAATCTCAAATTTCCAACAGTTTTGGTTCCTAGACCCAGCTAAAGATTGAAATGACCCACTGAAATCACAAATTTCCAAACAGCTTTGGTGCCGTGACCCAGATAGAAACTGAAATCACAAATTTCCACCCATTTTGGTGCCATGACCCAGATAAAGGCTGAAATGACCCAGATAGAGACTGAAATCACAAATTTCCAACAGTTTTGGTGCTGTGACCCAAATAAAAATTTAAGTGACCCAGATAGAGACTGATATAACAAATTTCCAACCGTTTTTGGTGCTGTGACCCAGATAAAGGCTGAAACGACCCAGATAGAGACTGAAATCACAAATTTCCAACTGTTTTGGTGCCGTGACCCAGATAAAGACTGAAATGACCTAGATAGAGACCGAAGTTACAAATTTCCAACAGTTTTGGTGCAGTGACCCAAATAAAGATTAAAAAGACCCAGATAAAGACTGAAATCACAGAATTCCAACAGTTTTGGTGCCTTGACCCAGATAAAGACTGAAATCACACATTTCCAACAGTTTTGGTGCCGTGACCCAGATAAAGACTGAAATCACAAATTTCCAACAGTTTTGGTGCCGTGACCCGCCTACAGACTGAATTAAGTGAACAAGTGGACATAGAGGACACATTGACATATCCTCGATCCATATCCTCAACAGAGTCTGCTTCATATGTCCACTCTAGCACCCATATGTTCCAGTATGTAATGCAATAGTGCGACGCGCACTATCCACCCTTAATAGACGCTCAGAAGCTCGAAACAAGAGTCTTATGAACCAAATCATCAAACCAGAGATATTTTTTTAACTGAAACCTGATATCTGTTTATATTTAGTCACAAGTTGAACATAGACAGGATCAGACAGTCTTGCAAACATTTATAAATGATTAGTGATTGAAACAAAGACATAAAACAATCAAATTACTAATCTATAATGTACTTAAAACGTAATAAAATTAATGCGGGGAATATCAGTTATGTTGATTTTAAATTCCAGTTATAATGTATAATGTGTTAATATGCAGTGTGGACGTTCTCATGTCACACTGAGTGTCATGATGTCTAGTGAGCAGGTTTTAAGGGAAAAAACAAACCTAAATATATGCTAAATGTGCAAAGAAATGGACTGTAAATGCAAAGCCATGAAGGCTGTGTGTTGTGTGTGTGTCAGTGATGTTGGTCTCCTATGTGCAGGTTTCGGTCTCATTAAACTGGACTTGAAAACGAGGTCAGAGAATGGACTGGTGAGTAGCCGCTGGATTTCCTCATATCATCATAAACACAGTCAGCAACACTGCCTTTCTGCTGAGCATTTCATCATTTATTCACACTCAAGTGGTTCTAAACCTTTTATGAGTTCAGTCAATGCTGAAGGCAGATATTCTGCTTTGAAAATGTGCATGGCATTTCAGAGAATCTGTGTTAGTCTCGATCTGTTAGGAGCCGATCACACTTAACGCGCTTTACTTTACAAAAATGCAAGGCGCACTGATGTTGAGATCATCTGTTCCTCTTTTACTGCAGGAGTTCAAGAGCTCCGGCTCGGCCAACACGGAGACCAGTAAAGTAGCAGGAACTCTGGAGACCAAGTACAAGTGGGCTGAACACGGCCTTACCTTCACTGAGAAGTGGAACACGGACAACACTCTGGGCACAGAGATCACCCTGGAGGACCAGGTCAGACACACACACACACACACACACACACTAGCTCAGCACGATGTTGGAAAAGTCTCACATTTTGATATTTAGTTTTTTGATTATTTAGTTTATTATTATTTTATTTTATTTTATTTTTTAAATTTATAACTTCATTATTTTATTTATTTATGATTTTTAAATTAAATTTTAACATTTTAATTTTTTTTTAAATGTTGTTTTATTTATTTTATGTTATAGTTTTTTATTGTATTTTGTAATATTTTTAATCATTTATTTTTCTAATTAAATTATTTAGTAATTTATTTATTTGTTGTTTTATTTATTTTATGTTATTATATTATTTTCATTGTATTTTGTAATATTTTGAATCATTTATTTTTCAAATTAATTTATTTTTAGTAATTTATTTATTTGTTGTTTTTATTTAATTAATTTTTTATTTTATTTTTAAATAGTTAAAAAAATTATAATATTTTATTTTATTTGTTATTTATCACTTATTTTTTTCGTATTTGTTTTATATACAGTTGTTCAAAAAAAATAGCAGTGTGTTAAAAAAATTAGTGAATCCTTATTGTAACTCTTATTTCAATACAATCAAATGCATTGGGAAGACTAGAAAATTGGTTAAAAATGGTTAAATGTCTTATTACTTTACAGAAAGTGACAAGATGTACGATATTAACTGCAAAATGATAAAACATTTAGCTTCCTAGTGAGTCATTGAACTGATATTTAGTTGTATAACCATGCTTTCATGGCTTCACATCAGTGTTGCACAGAGTCGACTGATGTCTGACACCTTTAAATAGGTCTGCCAGCTCAGGATGATTGTACTACGCCATAATTCCTCTGCATTTCTTGGTTTTGCCTTAGAAACAGCATTTTTGATTGGGTTAAGGTCTGGACGCTGGGCTGGCCACTCCATAAAGTTAATCTTCTTGCTCTGGAACCAATTTGCGGCTCAGTTACTGGTGTATTCGGGGTCGTTGTCTTGTTGATCTCCCAGTTTTTGCAGGGTCGGATGTCTGCTATTGTGGATGCACACATTGTGATGTTGATGCTGAAGTAGTGTATTGTGTGGCTCTAGTACACAGCAGAAACACTCCTGACACTCACCATTATCTGCTTTATCTTTCAGCTGACCAAAGGGCTGAAGCTCACATTCGACTCCTCCTTTTCTCCAAACACCGGGTACTGGTTCCTTCACTTTATTTATTTATTTATAGATGATAGTGTTGTCAAAAGTATCGAGTTTGGTACCAATCAGTCCTGACATTTAAACAGCATCCATTTTCCGCAAACATTTGAGCGTGTTCTTAAACAGCACTGATTGGCCATTGTGTTCACATGCTCAGCAGAAATGGCTGTGATTGGCTGTGATGTTCATCACTCTCTCTCTCTTCTGACATTCTGATGCTGCGTTCACACCAGACATGAGAGAAGCATCAAGAGCGAGTGATTAAGGCCCCGTTTACAGTATTGCGTTCATTTTAAAACACATAAGTTTTGCTACGGTTGCTCCATCCGTTCACACTACGCCGGAGTTTTGGAGCGCTGTAAACGGAGTGTTTTGTAAACGCTGGAGAGGCCGTGTTCATTCTAAAGCGCTGCTGCTCCGTCTCAGTGTGGACGGGGGAAACGGAGACGTCTGAAAACGGAGGCGTGGCTGCTGAGATTGACTACTCGATTGGGGCTTTTGGGTCATTGCGTATCCTTCCCTTATTGGTCAAGCCCCTATCACATGACTATAACGCCACCGGCAGACGGCAGACCAGCCTTCACTGTAAACAGTGGACACAGAAATGGGAGCGTTGTTTGCACTATTGTCCGTTTTAGGCGCCATTGTGCAGTTAAACTCTGCCTGTTTTACTACAACAGCTGCAGATATTCACAAGAGGCAAGCTACTGTTCCAGCACTCGCTAATGGCTCGCGTTAACAGCGGCGTAAGCCCTATTTAGAACGCCGTTTTGGGTTACGGTTTTGGCTTTCTTTACCATCTCGTTCATCGTTCAACCAGCGTTTGTTGACTAACAATAACCAAACGCCGAGCGAGACACATACTTCCTGTTTATACTTGAACGCGCATGCCCAGAGTGCGCTAATGGTCACGTGATATACGTTTTTGGTGGAGTAGTGTGGACGGAGATATGTTCAGAAACTCTGGGTGAAACGCTAGTGATCGTTTTCATGCTAAAACGCCGTTTTAAAACTAAAACGCACTAGTGTAAACGGGGCCTTAGTGACTGTAGCTTTAAATGCAAATGAGATTGTGCGCTTTTCAGAAGAGGGCGGAGCTACAAATGCTTGTGTGTCTGCATTGTGACAGATTGAGAATGTCAATCAAAGGCCCAATCCCAATTCTATTATTGTACACCTTCCCCTTGGCCCTTACAGCCGAGGGTTTAGGGGAAGGGCTTCAAAACTTCCCCCTAAGAATTGGGCCAGCACTTCAACACCTGCACACGCCATCATCTGTCATCGCCATCTCCTGCTTCATATGAGATCAGACGATCACGACTGCTGGAGTTACTCCAGTTGTGTTATTAGTGGTGTTTATCTTCAGGAAATCACTGAAGGCGTATATTATGTTATCATAACCATCTAATGTGGCGATAAGATCGTAACTGTACTGTGTGTTTACACAGTGGCCATATTTATCTGCGTAAACACACGAAAACACATTAACATTATAGCAGACACTGTAAAAGCTCATTCCCAGACACTAGACATTACTGACAGGGGTTTCCAGTGTCATCCAGTGGCAGAATGTTGTGGGACTGCTGTACAAGAGTTATGATTATGGATTATAGATCGCCAAATTTGGCGTTTTTTTTGGCGTTTTTTTAAAAAGCATGAGGGTAAAACACGAGCGCGGTTATGAATATATTAAAACATATGTTTGTTTGTTGTAAACATTCGTAATAATGACAAAAAATACTAATTTGTGGATCTCCTTACTTTCGGGTTCAGCTATCCTGCCGCTGTGCCAGGTGTATTCTGGGAAATTGTCTTACCCCTCCGTTTTAAGTGTGGTCCTGAAAAATCTTCGTTCGAAGGGGTGTATACCCCTCGCCCTTAGCCCTACGCCTTCAAGCTAAAGAGAATTGGGACACCACTACCCCTTGACGTGAACACACAAAATGAGGGGTAGGGGGAAGGGGAAGGGCTAAGGGGGAGAATTAGGATTGGGCCAAAGTGTTTCTGCAGACTGTTTTCATCAAGTCTGATTATAAACAATATAATACTATACCTTCAGCATTAGAGGCTGGATATATTCACACACTGCTGACACACAGCTGTGTTTAATAGTGATTTTGACATAGTAGCTCTCCTTTAAGTTCACAAATGTGTAAAGTAACCAGCATGCCTGTCCTCTGACGCTGCTGCCTCACAGGAAGAAGAGCGGGAAGATCAAGAGCAGCTATCAGCGCGAGCACATTAACCTGGGATGCGACGTGGACTACGACATCAACGGGACGGCGGTGCACGGGGCGCTGGTGCTGGGGCTGGACGGGTGGCTCGCCGGGTACCAGATGACCTTCGAGGCCGGCAGGAACCGCATCTCGCAGAGCAACTTCGCTGTGGGATACAAGACCGACGAGTTCCAGCTCCACACCAATGTGTACGTATGAGCGATGAATGATGCTGAGAAACATGCCATGTTGTTGATGAGTGCTGCGATAACCATATTTCCCACCATATGATGTTTATCTAGGAAATGCTGCTTTTATTAGTCATGTTTTTGAATCATTTACTTATTTAAAGATGTTAAAATAGATCTAAATGGCTATTTTCAGAGCCGATTAATTCTAATTCAGTCGAGCTGCAGATATTTAGTCTTTTAGGGCGTACTCACACTATGTACAGTTCCCTTTAACCAGGCTGAACACGCTTGTCCCCCCTCCCGCACTCACATTACACTGGGGCCTGAGCCGCTTCCGTCATGATGATGCGCTGTTCAGTGTCAGAGAAGCGTCTCGCTCAGCACAGTGGACATTTCTCTCTCTCATTATCTGGTTTCAGTGGTGTGATATGCAGTGACACACAGTCAGATATTCCCCCGCACAGATCAGCCACTGCTGCACTCATAAACACTCATGACGTCCTCGTGCTGCAGGAATGAGGAGGTCTGCTGAAGGTGCAGCTGTGGTGCAGTGAGGGGTTTGTGTCCACAATAATCTCCCACAGTTTGTGTTCATTAAACAGTAAGAATGATTCAGAAATCCATATCAAACAGTCCCTAAAGTCACATCTCCTCTTCAGTTTGGGGCTCAGGCGCTGTTTATTCAGATAAACAACCATTGCATGAAAAAAAAAGTAATTAATCACGCGTCTGCCATACGTATATCATTATTATTGCAATAATAGTTTAGCAAAATATTGTGCAGTGTTTAGTATTGTGATAACAGTATTTCTTACAATGTAACATTTCCCTAGAAAAATGCTATCTTTGTTAGCTGCTTTAAAATAATTCATTCATGTAATGATATTAAAATAAATACATTTTTCAAATCTAACTGAGACTGAAAAACTCTGTTGAGGTGCAGCATTTAATTCTAGCACATCCTGAACGCAAACCTGCTGTGTTTCCAGTCTCGGTGGACTTACGGTGAAGGTTATGGAGTTAAATTAGGGCCTTATGTGTTTGCAACACAAAATAAACCCTAAAATAAAAGTATTGAGCAAAAGAAAAATGCAAATCTCTAAAAGCC
>CAIGQQ010010188.1:639280-656509 GCA_903798035.1 Danio albolineatus
TCTGTCTGTCTGTCTGTCTGTCTGTCTGTCTGTCTATCTGTCTATCTGTCTATCTGGTTATCTGTCTGTCTATCTATATCTATCTGATTGTCCATCCATCCATCAGTGTAAATAGACTATATATTTTGGTGCATCTAAACTCCAAGTTATAAAGTTATATCCATTAAAATAAGAGTTTGGTCACTGAATAACTTTAGAAAATGAAAGTTTATACATTTATTTAAATCAAAATGTCGCAAAAAAAATTACAAACTACAAAATTTGTGTGGCCAAATGTGTTTGCACCCTCACTTTTGTCCACACCTGCACCTTACAGCGCCATCTGCTGGTTAAATTAGGCTTAGAATCCATTCAAGAGGGAATCACAATGCATTTGGAAAAAATAAATATGTATACATGAACAAATTTATATTCAACAGCACTTTTTTTTGTGTCTTACAGGCCAAAGTGAATAATTCAAGCCTCGTGGGTCTGGGATACACTCAAACTCTGAAGCCTGGTAAGTGTGTGTAGAGTCCTGTAAACATAGGGGGCGCTCTTCTATGCTCGTCAATGGAAACTGAATGTCTTCTAGTGGTCACGTGTGGTACTGCGACCAAACTTTTAATTAATGTTTGGCTTTAACATGTTTTGTTCACATTAATGAACATTATTCAGCTATATCTACAGTAGAATGTGTGCTGGATTAATTCTCCCACGTCTCTCTTCTGCTTTCAGGCATTAAACTGACCCTTTCTGCTCTTCTGGATGGCAAGAACATTAACGCAGGAGGCCACAAGATGGGTTTGGGTCTGGAGTTTGAGGCGTAAGAAGCTGCGGATTGCTCCAATCCTGACCTCGTTTAACATTACACACTTTATTTTCTATCCCCGTACCCTCACACACCTCATTTCTCCTGAGCAAGAACACACACAGTATACCTGGAGACATTTATGCATTAGCAGCGGCTCACTTTTCCAGAGAGAAACACTATTAGAGAAGAGCGTTCCCCGGTTTATCAGACGTTCTTCAACACACTCTTATTTATTTCAGTGTTCAATACTTTACAGATGTTCATCTTTTGTGGAGGTTTACATGACAAAACACTAGATTGACATTCCTGATCTCCAGAAAGAGACCCCCGCTGCTCTTTATGGTAGATTCCACACTCGGGTGCGTCTCATGTCTCCGTCTGGTGTGTGTGTGAGTAATCCACATGTGTGTGTGTCGTTTTTTTAGCGCTGCATTCTGCCTGTAGCGTCCGTGCAGAGCTCCTGAAAACAGAAGTGTGTGTCGGGAAGAGCACTAGCGACGTGCAGAGCTGGATGTAGGCTTGTCTTCCATTGTTAAATGTAGGATTAGGAAGCTGTGGATTTAGCAGGATGGAGTCCTTCCTTACGTTGAATAAAACATTCGACCTGTATCACACCTGCTGGACTGTGCTGTGTCGTGTTCTGTGGGAAAGTCTGCCGTTTCGCATGCAGCAAATATGGGTTATGAAGAGTAGTTTTTAAAAAAAATCAGTGATACACTTTTATATATATATATATATTAGGGCTGTCAATTGATTAAAAAAATTAACTAATTAATCACACTTTTGTCTGTGATTAATCATGATTAATCACGAAAAACCGTATTTATTACAGAAATAAAAACACAGGCATGTAAGTTCCATTTGAATTTTAAAACAATCAATGCCAATAACAAACAAACATTATTCCCATGTTGGATTCTAAGTGAACTACAAAAAAATCCAAAATACAGGCATTGCAGATATGGAAATTGGAAAATTATAATAACAAAGTATTGAATACAAACAATTGTTTTCATTGTAAAGTTGTTTTGCAAGTTGAGAACATTAATTATAAAGTAGAAACAATTTTGCTTACTCCTTAATATTTTGGTAGTTGCTAAGACAGTGCAGTCTGTTGACATGTGACCTAAGAGTGAGAAAAGTCTCTCACAAGCAGAATCACCGAATCTGCATGTGAATTTCAGTGCTTAAATTCTGTGTGCAACTGGTGCTGTGACAAGGACGCAAGAAGAACCAAGGGGTACATCAAAGTCACGCACTAAAGACTATAGGCTAGACTTCTTACATGGACTTTGGTCACGCCATCTCTAAACATTAAATTCTAAACTGCTTTGAGCGACTGTCTGCGATGTTAGGCGTTTAATCTTGTTGTTAGGATATCCACACATACACAAACACTCTCTCTCTTACACACACACACACACACACACACACACAGACAACGCGGGCAGTACAGCGAGCTCACCCGGTATAAGCGACTCCCTCCAGAGTCATCAACGTGCACGGTCGCGTTCATCAAATTTGCTCTAGGCGAACGGTGATCACGCCGCCCTCAACCCGAAAGTGAAAAGAAAGTGACCGGTTCGCGGATAAACGTGCGGACCGGGAGGGAGGGAGTAGGTGTCACGGATTAAGCTGGATTTATACTTTCACCTGGCGCCGCATCGCGCGCCTCCGCTGAATGCACGCGCACCTCGAGGCTTTTATACTTGCCGAGGGAGGGGGTAGGTGTCGCGGGGGGTTCGCTCACTATTCTGCCGCCCTTCTCGGCCGCCTCTGTGGACGCACCGGCCCTGAACATACGTCGGCCAGAACAGGAAATAAGAAAAAAACTGCCGCTGCGTTAAACGCGTTAATTTTTTTAACGCGATTAATATTTCAAATTAATCGGCGTGCGTTAACGCGCTAATTTTGACAGCCCTAATACATATATATATATATACATACATACACACACACACACGTTTTTTTATATACAATATATTTATATATACACACATTTTAGTGCATTACTATTAAATTACTACTTATAAATGTAATATTAGGCTATATATATATATATAAATATATTAGGGCTGTCCAAGAATTAATCGTGATTAATCACATCCAAAATAAAAGTTTGTTTTGAAATATGTGTGTGTGTTATATATATTTATTATGTATATGTGATAAACACATTCATAGAAGCCAAAACTATATATAAAAAAGTTACATCAAAGTAGTTACATCATATTCAAATGTAAAATTTGTATCATACACATATATTTTTTATATATCTAAATATAAACCAACATTTTATCAAGTATATGCATGTGTGTATTTATATATTCATAATACAATATACACAGTACACACACAAATATTATGTTAAACTTTTATTTTGGATGTGATTAATCACGATTAATTTTTTGACAGCCCTAAAATATATATATATTTTTTACCTTCTAAGGAGCTGAGCCCCCCTAAATTAAAAATCCTAAAATCGACCCTGGTAGGTAGTAAGCAGTAGCAGTTTATATTGTAATTTAATCATTTATTCCAGTGATTTTAATGATGAATTTTCAGCTTCATTACTCGCATTATCCTTCAGAAATCACTCTAATATTAATTATTACTGTTGTTATTATTACTATTATTATTATTATTAATGGTAATAATAATAAAAGCAATAATGACTGGAGTAATAATTAAATTTGAAACTACATATAAGTAATAAATGAATATTTAATAAGTATTTAACAATTTTTTGTTTTACATCTATTTTAAATGCCACCTTGATGAATTTTATTCAAATTATTACATGAAATTAATAATAAACTTTTGAGCAGTTGTGTATATTTGTTGTTTATAGTTTCAATATATTTTATGTTTACATCTATCTATTTATCTATATATTTATATATGTGTGTGTGTGTGTATTCATTTACCTATATATTTTACGTTTTAATTTTTTTCCTATTTTAATTTTTTATAGTTCTTATTTATTTATTTTAATTATTTTAAAAAAGTTATATATTCTTTATTTTTATACATTTTGTTTCTTTTTATTTATTTATTTTTTTTACTTTTTTGTTTTTAGATATTTGTTTAAATATATTTTCTTATCATTTTTTATTTATTATTCGTTCATTCATTCATTTTCATTTGGGCTCAGTCCCTTTATTAATCTGGGGTCGCCACAGCGGAATGAACCGCCAACTTATCCAGCATGTGTTTACACATTTCATTGTTGCATTAATTGTAGCGATCATTATTGCATTCATTGTTTAAATCATTTTTGCAAGTTTTATTGCATTCACTGTAGTGTTTACTGTTGGATCCACTGTAGTGTTTATGGTTGCTTTCATTGTTAAACTTACTCGATTGGTTAAACTCAAGTTCACCAACTACCTTGGAAATTTGAGTTGACTCAACTTAGCGAGAGATTCCTGGTTTCAACTTAAGATTCTTTTAGTTTTAGTTAAATATATTGTGAAATATTTTCCACATAGGGTGTACTCCATGCCTAGCTCTGCTGTTATGACGGATAATCGAGCACTTGGCAACCCCAGTCAAAGTGTGCGGCTGCGCGCACGCGCGGGTGACGTCAGCAGAAGATGGCTGCGGTGCGGAAGACGCGACAGGAGGACTCAGCCATGGTGAAAGTGTTAGTTTTCGTGTCAGTGCTGGTGTTTTCAGTGAGCTGCGCTTCACTTTCAAATGCAGGTTAGTGGAGTGTTTACCGCTAAATATATGTAGTGTGTGTTTCCGAGGCCTGTGCTGTCGGTGTACTCAATAACAGCTTTCACTTTCCGTGTCAAAGTGAAACTGAGTAAACCCCGCGCTCGTCATAATGTCATTCTCGTCAGACGTTTGTGCAGTAAATGACATGTTTATGATAAAATTATGTATTTACATATTGTTAAATTAGCATGAATAAGCCTCTTTGACTCTAATAGCGGAAGTCTGTGCTTTTCGTGACGTGGACACTTCCGGGACTGATCAATGTCAACATTGATCAGACCATGAAGAAACTGAGGTGAAACTGGTTTAATATTCACACATTCAGACTTTGCTGCTTAATAAAACACTAAAGCAGAGCTTAAAATGCGAATAAATATGAATTATAACGATGAGCACAGCTCTCTGTATTGTTTACTTTGAATATTGGGTCTGAAATCGGACGCAAGTACGACTTCAATAATTAAATTAAATTCATCTTTATTTCTCTAGCACTTTTACAGTGTAGATTGTGTCAAAGCAGCTTCACATGCATTATAAAAGATTGAAACAGTGTCAGTCCAGTTTTCAGTGTTGGAGTTCAGTTCAGTTCAGTGTGGTTTAATATCCACTGCTGAGAGTCCAAACACTGAAGATTAATCCATCGATGCGCAGCTCTACAAGTCCCGAACCATGCAAGCAGAGAGGAACAAACTTCACCAATTGGCGAAAGTGAAGAATTAAAAAACCTCGAGAGAAACCAGGCTCAGTTGGGCACGACCATTTTTCCTATGGCCAGACGTCTTGTGCAGAGCTGCGGTCTATGGCGCCGGGGCTGGAGAACGCTGGACGTCCATCATGGAGAGACCACAGGTGGGTCACCGGCTGGTGAACAGGCTGGCCCATGCGAGGACTCTTCTGTCACTGAGGTCTTACAGGGATCGGTCTCATGCTCTCCACTCCTCCATGACCACCACAGCAGCTGCTCAGGATACGGCCTGGTCCAGGATTATGGAAACCTCGGGAATAATAAAAAACAGACTAACATGAGCTCAGATGCCGTTCAAATTATAATGTCTTTTGGGGAGTGTTCCCGGCTCCGGTTGCCCTAAATAATGCAGACTGACAATCCTTTAGAGGATTTGGATTTCAGCGTTTGTGTTTTATGTGTATGCTAATGCAGAGAGATGTGTCTTTACTCTAGTTTACACTGACAGAGTGTGTATGCTTCCCGAACTGTGCTAGGAAGGCTGTTCCAGAGTTTAGGTGCCAGATATGAGAAAGATCTACCGCCTACAGTTGATTTTGATATTCTGGGAATAATCAATTGTCCAGAATTAATTGAGCGTAGCGGACGTGATGGGCTATAATACACCAGGAGCTCCCGCAAATACTGGGGAGCCAAGCCGTTCAGGGCTTTGTAGGTAGTCAGTAAGATTTTAAAATTTATACGATATTTAATAGGGAGCCAATGCAATGCTGAAAGAACTGGAGTAATATGATCATATTTCTTTGTTCTAGAAAGCACTCTAGCAGCTGCATTTTGAACTAGCTGAAGCTTGTTAATTAGGCCAACAGGGCAGCCACCTAGTAATGCATTACAGTAATCTAATCGAGACGTCATGAAAGCATGAATGAGCTTTTCCGCATCAGACATTGATAGCATGTGTCGAAGTTTGGCAATATTTTTAAGATGAAAAAACGCAGTTTTACAGATGCTTGAGATCTGGCCTTCACTTCAAAACAACATTAACACTATTTAACTCACTGTCAACAATGTTGTGCTTTGATAGTCGTTGACTTATGATATGATTTCACTATTTAGAGTTTGTAAAGAATACTTTTCTAATATTATATTAAGTGAAAGTCTGAATGTGCGAATATAAAACAAACTCCCTGCCCATGTATTTCAGTGTTTCTGGAGCTTTCACCTCTTTATTGTCCACAAGGGCTGGTGGTTCACCATCTGTGCACCAAAACATGAAACGAAAGAGTCGTGAAACACTGAACAGCAGTGATGTGAATAACCCAAACCGCAGTACTTTGAGTCAATCGGCAGAGGTGTTGGATGGGGATCCAGCTCCTGTTGTTGAGGATAAAGCCAGCAGCAATGCAGTAGATGCTCCACCTGATAATAAAGATACAGAACCACAAGATAATGACCCGAAGAAGCAGACAAATCTGACAAATGACCTGAAGAAGCAAAAAATTGATCCCAAGCAGCCGGAAAGTGACCTCAAGCAGCCGGAAACTGACCCCAAGCAGCCGGAAACCGACCCCAAGCAGCCGGAAACGGATCCCAAGCAGCTGGAAGCCGACCCCAAGACGCCGGAAACGGATCCCAAGCAGCCGGAAACGGATCCCAAGCAGCCGGAAACAGACCCCAAGCAGCCGGAAACCGACCCCAAGCAGAAGGAAACGGACCCCAAGCAGAAGGAAACAGACCCCAAGCAGAAGGAAACAGACCCCAAGCAGTCGGAAACGGACCCCAAGCAGAAGGAAACAGACCCCAAGCAGAAGGAAACAGACCCTAAGCAGCAAGAG
Source organism: Danio albolineatus (assembly GCA_903798035.1). Lineage (NCBI taxonomy): Eukaryota > Metazoa > Chordata > Actinopteri > Cypriniformes > Danionidae > Danio > Danio albolineatus. The sequence goes on from CAIGQQ010010188.1 coordinate 646,317, forward strand.
ACAGAACCCAAGAAGCAGGAAACCAACCCCAAGCAGTCGGAAACGGACCCCAAGCAGCCGGAAACAGGACCCAAGCCGCAAGAAACCGACCCCAAGCTGCCAGAAACTGAACCCATGCAGCAAGAAAAAGACCCTAAGCAGCCGGAAACCGACCCCAAGCAGCAGGAAACCGAGCCAAAGCAGCAAGAAACCGACCCCAAGCAGCCAGAAACCGACCCCAAGCTGCCTGAAACCGACCCCAAGCAGCAGAATAATGACCCAGTGCATGTAAAAACCATCTCTGCAGCACCGGAGACACAGAGCTATACAGAATACGTGTCTGACATCTCATTTCCAGGACCAGATCAGGGCTTTAATGATAACACAGACGATGATGACGATGATGAGGATGATGGTGGTGATGAAGGTGATGATGTTGCAGTTATTGGTGGAAACTTCATAGGTGGCATCAGCTCTCCTGAGGACAGTCAAGGCAAAGACATCTTCCATCAGGTGTACAAATCTCCTCCTGAGAGCTCCGAGAAGAACATCTACACCACCACCACCCAGGATGAAGACTCGCACTTCTTCTTCCATCTGGTCATCATCGCCTTCCTGGTGGCCATCATCTACATCACCTACCACAACAAGAGAAAGGTACGCTTCTCCTGACCGATGCATTTCCAAAATACAACCCTTTAAAGGGCTCCTGCTTGGTGTCTCTGGAAGGAGTATGTAAAGTTTCTGGCTCAAAATCGCCATCAGATAATTTATTATACAGTGCAGAAACGTTGCGATGGACGATGGCATCGTTGTTATAGGCGGCGGTGAATTAATAATTTATGAATAATTAAACTAATTTGTATTAGTGTAAACGGAGCCTCACTGGTTGCAATAATGAACGCAACAATGAAAGCAACAATAGATCCAACAGTAAACACTACAGTAAATGCAACAATACTTGCAAAAATGATTCCAACAATGAATGCAATAATGAAGGCAATAATGAATGCGACATTGAATGCAACGAGTGCAATAACAAATGCAACAATCAATGCAATAACAAATGCAATAACAAATGCAACAAACAATGCAATAGTCAATGCAATAACAAATGCAATTGTGATTGCAACAATGAATGCAACACTGGTTGCAATGAAAAAAATTGCAACAATAAATGCAATTATGAATGCAACAAGGAGTGCAACACCGGTTGCAATAAAGCATGCAACAGTGAATGCAATAATGAACGCATCAATGGATCCAACAGTAAACACAACAGTGAATGCAACAATACTTACAAAACTTATTCCAATAATGAATGCAACAATGAGTGCAATAACAAATGCAACAATCAATGCAATAACAAATGGAACAAGTAATGCAATAATTAGTGCAATCACAAATGTAACTATCAATGCAATAGTCATTGCAATAAAAAATACAACTATGAATCCAATAATACGTGCAATAACAAATGCAGCAATCAATGCAACAATAAATGCAATTATGAATGCAACAAGGAGTGCAACACTGGTTACAATAAAGCATGCAACAGTAAATGCAATAATAAACGCAACAATGGATCCAACAGTTAACACAACAGTGAATGCAACAATACTTGCAGAAATGATTCCAACAATGAATGCAATAATGAAGGCAATAACAAACGCAACAATCAATGCAACAATCAATGCAATAAAAAATGCAACAATCAATGCAATAACAAATGCAACTATCAATGCAATAACAAATGGAACAATCAATGCTGTAGTCAATCTAGCAATGAATGCAACAATCAATGCAATAGTCAATGCAATAAAAAATGCAACAATCAATGCAATAATGAGTGCAATCACAAATGCAACTATCAATGCAATAATGAATGCAGTTGTGTTGCAACAATGAAAGCAACTGTGAACGCAACAATGAATGCAACAGTAAACACAACAGTGAATGCAACAATACTTGCGATTATGATTCCAACAATGAATTCAATAATGAATGCTACAATGAATGCAATTATGAATGCAATAACAAAAGCAAAAATGAATGCAATAGTCAGTGCAATAACGAATGCAATGATGAATGCATTAACAAATGCAACAATGAATGCAACAATCAATGCAATAATGAATGCATCAATAAATGCAACTATGAACACAATAATGAATGCTCCTCTGGATGTCTTCTCCTTCAGCTAATGATGTTGGCCCAGAGCCGGCGCTGGAGGGACGGGTTCTGCTCGAGGGGCGTGGAGTATCACCGGCTGGACCAGAACGTCCACGAGGCCATGCCTTCGCTCAAGATGACCAACGACTACATCTTCTGAGCTGCACAACGTGTCTTATTTAATCAGGGGAGAATGTGAGGTAACACTTTACCTGAAGGGGGTGTTCATATGATCAAAGGTTTATAATCATGACTTACGGATACGAAGGAGAGTTTATGCACGCTCATGACAACTGGTATTCATTCAGTTATGTCATTTTAAAGGTAAAGATGACATTGTTTGAGATGTCTTTATGGCAACCTGACATATCAGAATGCATCATGACAACTTGAGGTAAACAAATACATCTTAACCTGTTTTTGTCATGACAACTTGACATAAATGCATCATAGCCTGTTTTTGCCACGACAACGTAATATAACTTATATACAGTTAATATAAATATAATATAATTATAAGTTAATATAAATATATGGAGTCGTTATAATTGTCTCATGAATATTTTTCTGATCACTTATCAATAAAAATTTCTCAGTAATAGTGTTATTATTGTGTCCAATTATTTTATAACAGCATCATTAATATTTAATGACGTCTAATGATATTTAATTTAATTCATAGCACTGTAATTGGTGTCAAGACAGATATTACTGATGCTGTTGTAAAATTCATGACACAACTATCATGGCCTCATGACCATCATGTTTATGACAGATTTATGACAAGTCATGTTGTCATGGTAATGTCAAGTTGTCATAACAAAAACAAGGTCATCTTTGCATTTAAAATGACAACTAAGCTAATAAGACTTCTTAACAGTGTGCAATCTCCTTCATATTCATGATGTGATTATAAAGGTGTCATGACAGTCTTATGAACACCTCCTTCAAGTAAAGCGTGATCGATTGTGCTCGAGGCTGAGCAGAACTGCAGTTTGAAGAAAAGCAAATGAAGAAAGGTTTGTCCTGTAAATATTTGATTATAAACCTGGTGTCTGGCACTAATCTACCCACCATTTATTTGGTTTGTTTGTGGACGCTCGCCTCTTATGGGCCCCTGTGTGTGTGTGTGTTTATGTATGTACAGTTGAAGGCTAATTTCTAATAACTGATTTATTTTCTCTTCACCATGATAACAGCACATAATATTAGACTAGATATTCTAGTATTCAGCTTAAAGTGACATTTAAAGGCTTCACTAGGGTAATTAGGGTAAAGTTAGGGTAATTAGGCGAGTCATTGTATAACAGTGGTTTGTTCTGGAGACAATCCAACACTAATATTGCTGAAGGGGGATCATAATATTGACCCTAACATGAGTTTAAAATGTTTAAAAGCTGCTTTTATTCTAGCCGAAATAAAACAAATCAGACTTTCTCCAGAAGAACAAACATTAGAGGAGATACTGAGAGAAACTCCTGAATCTGAGAAACATCATTTGGGAAATATCGGAGAAAGAAAACTAAATTCATATGAGGGTGAATAACTATAACTTCAACTGTATGTATGACTGCGTGTGTGTGTGTGAGAGAGAGCAAGAGCTTTGGGCTGATCCCCTTCACGTTTGCGTTATGACTTCAGTGAAGTTGTTTTATATAGTATATACACACAGTGTCTGGAGGAGCGGGATCTGCCGTGCCAAAAACTCTGTGCAAAAAAATAGCTGCTGTGTCCAAAATCACCCCCTATGCACTCATTCACTACTCCCTACACTAGTCTACTATATAGAGTACACTTGAAGGAGTTAATGAAATGAGAGAGTGAATTGGAACACTACTGAGTGGGATGCCTTTAAGTTTAAAATCTAATTAACTAGCACAACACAACAACTTTAAACTTCTCAATCAGACACAGTGATGTTATTAAGCACTCAGTGAGGTGTGTATTAGTAATGAGACACAGACTTTTGGTTTCTGTCGTGTATACGAATGTTACATTTTTTAAAGGGCCACGAAACCCCCCTGGCTCAGCAGGGTGTTTTTACACCTACAGTCTGGAAAAGCTCAGGAAAGTGGGCGTGTCAGGGGAGGGAAAGAGGGAAGGTTTTGCATAAAAATGGGAGTTTCCATTTGGGCACACGTTCATTTACAAACAGGCAACACACAAACACAGACGCAGGGGTGAAAGACAGTGACTGTTTACATGGACATCAGTCATCAAATTATTTGCCACATTATTAATTTGTCGACTTTAACGGCAGTTTGGCACTTATACTTTTATCCAGGAACATTTCCTGCACCCCCCCGTGACAAACCAGATGTGGGAAACTGCTAAGAGTGTTGTTTTAATGGAGTGTTTTATTTCTCCCGCGCGTAAGGGAAAATAAAAAACCCTCCGCAGACTATCCTGTCACAAAATGTGGCGAAAATTCTACACGAAAGTAATAGTTTGACTGCAGTGTTTACACACAGAGAGCAGAATTTACAGCGGATCTTTCAGTCTTTAATATTGTACGGATATGAACGTGCTGTAAACTCAGTAACAGTTCATCATTTTGACAAAGGTCTGTCTGTAAACACTGAAAGAGTTACGAACTCTACGAACTACTAACTAACTACGAACTAACTTCGCCATCTGAATAAACAAACAAAGAGCACTGATCGCTTACCAAATCTGTAGACCAGGACAATCCACATACATTGGAGCGGCGTCTGTTTTAAAAGGAGACGAGCGGCAAATCCCGATTTCACCATTTCCAGATGCGGAAAGCTCTCGGGTGAAAAAATAAAGTTTCTTACAGACGCATTTCTGCTGCGCGCGTGTGAGTCCAGCTGCTCTCTCATAGCGGGAAATGAAAACAAAACCTTCGTTGCAGCACATAAACACAAGACTGGCCACCTGTGTCTCCAAACAATTCTTCTTCTTCCACTTGTTTTGGAAGCACAGCGTGGCGTCTCTGCCGTCTGAACACTGCAACACGTACACACAGTCTTCGAAGCTCTCGTGCATATTAATGAGTTGCACCGCATTCACAATAGAGCGCGCTGATTGGCTTGAACAAAGTCTATCTCATGAATTAATGCTGCACGCTCAGAGACGTCCCGATGTACTCGCCGGTACAGACGTCCACTCTCCACGCTGGAACACACGTATGGATTTCATCGGTGTGACGCAGCTTCAAACATTAGTTTCAAACAGGAAGAACGAATTTGCTCGAAATAACGCAAAAACAACCAATTTTCACTTTTTAGTCAATTATAAGTGTCCTCATAGTGTTTATAGCAACGCGGGACACATATATGACTGTCAACAGCTCAACACATGTGTTCTGGTGTTTCATGGCCCTTTAAATAATAGTATATTTTGTGCTTTAGACGCCATCTAGTGGTCAGATATGGAAATTCATTCAGTGCCTGATTCAACGCTTGACAGAGGGCGTGGCTGAAATTGGTGCTGAGGTGATCGTCATAACAGCACGAGCCAATGAAATCAGTCAGCAATTGGCAATCTGATTGGTTGATACTTCCGTTGGAACTTGAAATAGTTGACACAGCGAGTATCGCCCCATTCACACGAGGCTTCAGCGTCAATGCTTGACAGAGGGCGTGTCTGAAGTTGGGGCTGACGCGATCGTCATAGCATGGTCAGCCAATGAAATTAGTCAACAATCGGCTACTGTCTGAGCTGGTGTATTTGCATACAGCGATCTGATTGGCTGATGCTTCCGTCGGCGCTTGAAAAGTTGAGAAAGTCACAACTTCTGCAGCGAGCAAATCCACTAAAGCGGCGCCGACGGATCCACAATGCAGTTAGGCAACGCCTGACGTCACCCATTCAAAGTGAATGGGAAGCAATGACGCTGATGCCCCGTGTGAATGGGGCGTAATGGCGATGAAGCAGCGCTGACAGACCCACAATTCAGTTCGACAACGCTTGACATCACCCATTCAATGTGAATGGGAAGCGTTGACGCTGTCGCCCTGTGTGAATGGCCCGTTTTAGCGCATACTGTTGTTTACTAACTGTAGAGTGTGCATAGGGTGTACACTCGTTATTGCAGTGCATTGTGGGATTGTGGGATTCCACTAGTAATGCATGCTCCCTCAAATAGTGCCCTATTACGGGTATAGGGGGTGATTTGGGACGCAGCCAGCATCTCTTTTACTTGTTTTCTCTTTAAGCTGCTTCGTGTGCGATCAGGACTGTATCCTGAATCTGTGTGTGTCAGCTACACAACTGGGGAACACTTCACAGTAAGGGTGTATTATAGTGTATTTACTATCCTTAACATAAGCCGGTGGAAGGTGGTGTGTTACATTTAGCATTGTAATATTTAGATTGGAATGACACACGTCCTCCTTTTGCAGTGTAGTGATGAAGACCATGAACATTGAATAATTTATTAATTACAGTATTTATCATCTCTGTTGATGTTAGTTCATTGTAATAAAGTCATTCACTGGGTGCGTCTCAAATCGTATACTTAAACACTTTACCATTTTGTAGTATAAGTGAAGTTTTACAAACTCATTTGGACGGGAGCACGTGATATGATTGATCGCCGCTGGTCATTAGTACTCACTGATATATGTTTATATTGAATTTCAAGGTGTCATACTCATGATTTATGATTACTCAAGTGTGCAATCAAGTGGAAATAACAGAATATATCATATACCCTAACAGATGACAACAACAAAGTGTGCTGAAAAATGTAAGTGTGGAATATAAACATGTAAATGAATTCAGATCTATGCAGACATATATTATATTAATGTTCTACGGCAGAGATAATGTATGTTCAGTCGTTTGCAATACTTTAAAATATGTTTGGCTTTTGAATAAAAACCTTCCCCATTCAGATCAGTCTGCAAATGCAGTGAATCATTTACTTGAGGCAACCGATCAGTTGAATCAGTGAGTTGTTTACTGGAGAATCAATGTTAATGGATCATTAGAATCAGTGAGTTGTTGAAAACTCACTCTAAATGCATCATTTGAATCAGTGAGTTGTTTACTGGAGACTCTGGACGAATCATTTGAATCAGTGAGTTGATTACAAGAGACTTACTCTGAAAAATAAGTTGAATCAGTGTGCTGTTTACTAAAGACTCAACGTTAAAAGAATCATTTGAATCGGAGTTTTTTTGTTGAGACTCACTCTGAACAGATCAATTGAATCAGTGAGTTGTTGACGGAAGACTCACTCTGCTCAAATCATTTGAATCTGAGTTGTTTACTGAAGAATCACTCTGAACAAATCATTTGAATCAGTTAGTTGATAATTGGAGAATCACTCTGAACTAATCATTTGAATCAGTGAGTTGTTAACTGAAGAATCACTCTGAACAAATCATTTGAATTAATGAGTTGTTTACCATAGACTCACTCTAAACAAATCATTTGAATTGGTGAGTTATTTACTGAAGACTTACTCTGAACAAATTATTTGAATCAATGAGTCGTTTACTGAAGACTCCCTCTGCACAAGTCATTTGAATCAGTGAGTCGTTTACTGAAGACTCACACTGAACACATCATTTGAATCAGTGAGTCGTTTACTGAAGACTCACTCTGAACACATCATTAGAATCAGTAAGTCGTTTACTGGAGACTCACTCTGAACAAATCACTTGAATCAGTGAGTCGTTTACTGGAGACACACTCTGAACACATCATTTGAATCGGTGAGTTGTTTACTAGAGACTCACTCTGAACAAATCATTAGGATCAGTGAGTCGTTTACTGGAGACTCACTCTGAACAGATCATTTGAATCGGTGAGTTGTTTACTGGAGACTCACTCTGCACAAATCGTTTGAATCAGTGAGCCATTTACTAAAGACTCCATCTGTATGAATTCTTTGAATCAGTGAGTCATTTACTGGAGACTCTGAACAAATCTTTTGAATCAGTGAGTCGTTTACTGAAGACTCCCTCTGCACAAATCATTTGAATCAGTGAGTCGTTTACTAAAAACTCACTCTGAACAGATCATTTGAATCAGTGAGTCGTTTATTGGAGACTCACTCTGAACAGATCATTTGAATCAGTGAGTCGTTTACTGAAGACTCCCTCTGCACAAGTCATTTGAATCAGTGAGTCGTTTACTGGAGACTAACTCTGAACACATCATTTGAATCAGTGAGTCGTTGCAATGTTTTGTATTTATTATTGTGATTACTTTGATCTGTTTGTTATTATTTTTGCCTCGTTGTTCAGCTCAGTATAAATGAACATCAGCTGCTCCAGTCCAACATCTACATCAGCAGGAGGATGAAGATGACTCCAGGGTGGACATTTCAGCAAGACAATGATCCACAACACAGCCAAGGAGACTCTCAGATGCTTTCAGAGAAGGAAAATCAAGCTGTAGAATGGCCCAGCCAATCTCCTGACCCGAACCCAATAGAAAATACAGAATAAAGCTCAGATTTAATAGACAAGACCTACAGAAGCATCAAGACTTTGTTGAAGTCTGTGAGAAACTCACACCTGAGCGATGCATGAGGCTTCGTTCTCCATCTTTAAGCTGCCGTCATTAATAAAGGTCGCTGGTTTGATCCTCGGCTGGGTCAGTCCAAACACATGTGGTACAGGTGAATTGGGTAAGCTGTCCTTAGTGTATGTGAGTGAATGAGAAAGTATGGGTGTTTCCCAGTGTTGGGTTGCGTCTGGAAGGGCATCCGCTGTGTAAAACATGCTGGATAAGTTGGCGGTTCATTCCGCTGTGGCGACCCCGGATTAATAAAGGCACTAAGCCGACAAGAAAATGAATGAATAGTTCAGTACTGTCTCCTTCTGTCATTCCAGTGTCATCACACAGAACTCATGTTTCAGATTTGTGTCTGTATTGTTTGAGTTTTTACCAAAATCTGCTTTAATACAGCTCCTTTACAGAGATCATTCCCAGGAAACACGTGTTCAATGCTTATGTCCCCCGCTGTATGTCTGTAAGCAGCCACTGGAGGGCAGAAGAGTCCAGGGAAAACCAGGTAAACTTGCAGTAAAACCCACCTTACCTGCATTTACTCTTTATTTATCTTCAGCAGGGTTATGTGCGTTCATAAATGATATTAATCTGTAAGTGTCTCATCTGCTAGTTGGCATTAGAAGTTATATCACTAATAACAGAGGCTTATAAGCTGGAAGACTTTAAGTATAATTCTCATTATAAACTATACAGGCTTATTATTGGCTGTTTATTAGTACTTATAATCTAGATCCATAATCCTACTACTTAACTTTAATCCCACCTACTTACATAACTAATAATAAGCAGGAGTTTACTGAGGTAAATGTTATAGTCAATAGTTTATTAGTGAGAATTAAAGCTTTAAGTCTGACTTAGTTTCCTCCGGGTGCTCCGGTTTCAGTCCAAACACATGCGCTATAGGGGAACTGGGTAAGCTAAATTGTTTGTAGTGTATGAGTGTGAATGAGTGTGTATGGATGTTTTCCAGTGATGGACTGCAGCTGGCATCCGCTGCATAAAACATATGCTGGATAAGTGGATAATAATTCCATTATGCTGGAAGTTGGCGGTTCATTCTGCTGTGGCGACCCCTGATTAATAAAGGGACTAAGCCGAAAATAAAATGAATGAATGAATGTTGCCTGCTTGTTATTGGCTGTTTATTAGTAAAACACATATTCTGCATAATCTAGATAAATAATCCTACTACTTAAATTGAATCCCTACTTGAATAGCTGATAATAAGCAGCTAATTAGGAGTTTACTGAGGTAAAAGTTATAGTTAATGGTTTATTTTAGTGAGAATTAAAGTCTGACCAAGTTTAATACTACTGAAATATAGTATTATATATATATTATATATATATATATATAAATTATGCCCTCACGGTGGCCTAGTGGTTAGCACGTTCGCCTCACAGCAAAAAGGTCGCTGGTTCGATCCCCGGCTGGGCCAGTTGGCATTTCTGTGTGGAGTTTGCATGTTCTCCCCGTGGTTGCGTGGGTTTCCTCCGGGTGCTCCGGTTTCCCCCACAGTCCAAAGACATGCGGTACAGGTGAATTGGGTA
>CAIGQQ010010188.1:661509-672268 GCA_903798035.1 Danio albolineatus
TATGAAGATTACTATGAGAAAGGCTAGGATGACTACGCAGATGTGACAGAGGGAGTCGGCGAGTTTAACATGACTGATGCTGCTCTGTTTACAGAGTAATAAGACACCTTTTGCTGGATCGGATCACAGGTAAACAAGAGAGACACAATCCAGCTCAAAAACATGCCGGATAAATCTGAAGCCTTTTGTCCACTTCCGATCAAACTGCACGGGCTTTCGTTCTAATACCACCAAAAATAATGCTGTTTTTGTAAAGATTGCCTGATCCTGCCTGATCGATAGATATGCAGAATAATATTTAAGAAGGTTACATTGCATACTAAAAATTATTATGCACGTAATTATTATAGATATTTTTTTAAATAGAATATAATAAAGATGATTCAGAAAACTAAAAGGCTAAACTATTTCATGTTTGACTCATATGTTTTATCTAAGTATTTATTATTTACAGAGTTACATTTTTATTATTTGTCCACTCAAGGTTTATGGGGATTTCAAGAAGTATTTAGTTAAATTACTTGTTGAGTAATTAAGTTACTTTTCAGACACAGTAATTAGATCAGTATTTTAAATACAATATTGATTAAGTAATTAGTAATAAGTAATTAATTACTTTTTTAAAGTAACTTACCCAACACTGAATGAGAATTAGTTGACATGTAACTTATATTCGATAAATGGACCGTCAAAATAAAGTGTGATCTATAAATGTTAACTGCGATTAAGCCCTTACTCTAATTATTGTAAAATAATCCCTTCATTCATGCACATGACTAATGAAATGTAGTCATTGATTTAGCACGGCTAATAAACATGACTGCGGAATCATAGAAACTGAGGTTTTTGGCTAAATGGAGTTTGTCAGATCATTAAATAAGCGGCCTGACATCCGCAGTCCAGGACCGGACATCACTGCACACCTAATGAACAGCACAGAGGAAGCTCTAATTACATTCTAGCGACTGTCAAATTACCCAATATGTAAATGCAGATGAACTCTCAGCAGTTCAACCCTCGGAGGATCTCCAGCGGCTCCCGCACATGATCTGCAGCTCTTTTATGTAGCTTTGCCACCCGAGTCCTAACGACTGGACATTTCATGAGCTGATCGATGATCCTGGTGATGACCGGTCAGTAACCTCTCTGGCCATCCATCACTACTGTGTGTGTGTGTGTGTGTGTGTGTGCTTCAACTTCTCTCTAAAGCCTCCGCATGCCGTGTGATCGCAGCAGGAGAGGGAAAGGAGGATCTGCAGTGGGTTTAAACTCTGATCAGCATTCAGACTGAGAATGCTGCAGCGCTATAATCAAGATGCTTTGCTGCTAGCATTGCAACACTGGGCCTCATTCAGAGTAATAAATGCGCATAAAACACACCTTTCTGAAAACTACTCTACTCTAGATTCATGTATCTTATGGAGTACGGTACGGGTCGGTACGGGTCACCTTTATCAGGCTTGTGTTTCCACTGCTAAAGGCAACCCAGGCTCATTCTGAGAACAGAGTCCTGAGTGTGTTTCTGGAGGCCGTGGAATACGTCCCGTCAGGTACGTCTTTTTGCACTTTTTGCTTTGGCAAGTCCACAAGAGGCCGCTGCGGACGCTTTTTGAGATCTCAAATGTCTCTCGTGAGTGCCGTTTACGCCTGCCGTTCTCACGTAAACCCACCAGAGGCCGCTGTCGGCCGACCTTTTTTGGCTGACTAAACGACTGACTGACCATCCAATCGGACTGACCCACCCTCCCCCTTCCCTAAACACAACCAAAATCTTATCGATCGACCCACCCACACACACACACTTCCCTAAACCCAACCAACAGCTTTCAAAAAAGCAATCCAGAATAAAACAAAAGCCCCTCGTCTCATTTTTACCACATTTTCATACTTCACCGCGTTCTCACCCTGTTGTTTACTTCATTATATGGATTCTGTGTTTGTCTTACCTGCTTTCTGGAACCGCTCCTCGCCAGACTCGAACCCCGGCGTCGTCGTGGTGGTCAACTCCTCTCTGCGTCTCGAGTCCGCCGACGAACACGTCGAGCTAACGGGACAAACTGGTTGCAGCGGTAAAGTCGTCCACACGAGGCAGTCGGCCGGCGAGCGCGAGAAGAAACACTGTCACACCGCCCCGTAGCGTTCGTTTAAAAAAAATGAAACGCAGCGGTATGTACTTCTAACCACATAATGTGCGGTCTACAGAAACGTACTCAGGACTACGTTTTCACAATGAGCCTGTGTTGGCTAAAGGGAACTCTTTTAGTGTGTGTGGTGTACGACAGTTTCAGTCTCCGTCATTCTCACTGGAGGAAATGTCTACAGTAAAGCTGTACGGGTCACTCACATCTCATATGAGGAGCACTTCTCACAACACAGAGGCTTTATTACACACATAAACACTGCTGTATAAATGTTCATTACTGACCTCTCTATGAACATGATCTGATTATAACTGCAGATCAATGATGTCAAATAGCCTACTGTCTGTGATTATATCAAATAAATAAATAAATGCAGCATATATGAACACACACAGCCCCTTACAGTCTCTGATATGATCAGTTACAGAAACACTACACACAGCAGACATTTAGTCCTTATTTAGGGTCAACAACAGCAGGAGATATAGCCCACAGTCAGTGCAGAGCTCTCATCTGTGTGTGTAATCTCCAGCAGCACATGTAGCCTCTGTTAGAGAGGAACTCCGTCATTCCCAGCTCATAATAGTCCAGAAGGTGATGATGATAGTTAAACGCAGCAGTTTCTTCATGTTTGCTGAAAGAATCATTTGCTCCTTTGTGTTTTCCGGCTTCTCCTGTGTTTCTGCAGGCGTCAGTCTCGCGTTTGTCTGTTTCTGAAAGGATTGGGCGAAACCGCTCGCGCTTCAGACGGGCTCGTAAAAAATATGGGGCACAGGGGAGAATCTGCTCTTCTTCTTGGCTTTGTGGCTGTTCATCAAGACTCATCAAGGTTTGTTTTAGCTCGGGTCGACCATGGCTCGTTATTATATGTATATATTATTACAGTGTGATGTCTCGGCTGTGTATTAAACATGGCGGTTCCTTTGTTTTCATTCTGACTTGTTGCGCGAGCGAATGACGTATCTCTGTAAGCCAATAGCGTTCAGCTGCGCGTCTAGCTCCGCCTTTTGGTACCCTGGGTACCCTTTGAAAAGGGTGACCAAAAAGTGGTACGGTTCGGTTCGGTACGCTTTTAGACAGTGGAAACGGCCATAAAAGTGTACCGTACCGTACCACTCAGTGGAAATAGGCCATTAGGGAGCTTTCACACCTTGACATTTGAAATTAACTCTGGAGCGGCTCGGTTGTAGTGAGAAAGCAATATGTGCATGTTCTCCCCATGTTGGCGTGGGTTTCCTCCGGTTACTCCAGTTTCTTGTCCAAACACATGTAGTACAGGTGAATTGGGTAGGCTAATAGTAGTGTATGTGTGTGAATGAGTGTGTATGGATGTTTCCCAGAGATGGGTTGCAGCTGGAAGGGCATCCGCTGAGTAAAACAGATGCTGGATAAGTTGGCGGTTCATTCCACTGTGGTGACCCCTGATTAATAAAGGGACTAAGCTGAAAAGAAAATGAATGAATGAATGAATGATCATGCTGTTATTATAATACGAGGAGTACAAGCTAAAAGCCGTGTATGCTTTTGGACTTCTGCTAAATGTAGATAGAGTGACGTTTATTTCCAAGAAAAGCCTTAGTCGGCAGATGTAGCAATGTTTTGTTGAAATGTAGTGCTTTACGATGGTTTACGGTTCGTAAGGCACATTCAGAGGGTTTGCGGTGCTATCCATACAGTATAGCCTGGCCTGTTATCGGCTGCTGCTTGGTTTTCAGCCGAGCTGCTAAAATGAAGTTACTGCGTTATTAAAGAGCCTATAAGGAGCTGTGAAGTGTTTAAAACGACGTTTGGAGATAAGAGCAGGCCGGGATCTGTTTGTTCTTCAAACAGTGTGTTGCATCCAAGCCCTCGGAGTAAGACAGGGCTGTGAAAGCACGAGAGGACGACAAACGAATGAAAGCGATAACACGCTGCTTTCCTAGAGCGCTCGAGCCTTTTATTTGGATAAATCTGTCATTGCTCTCTGATCCCGGAGCGTGTGTGGCCGTTCTTCAAACACACCGCCTTCCTCAAACAATAATCCATAATAACTAGAAGAACTCCGGCTGTTTTATTACACCAGGAAGCCGGTGTTTACAAGGAAACACTGAAAGATCTTACAGACGAGACTGGCAGCTTTACTTATGAGTCTGAAATGAGTTTTACCAGCAAATGCTTGAGAAACACACTGGAATAAATGCATTTTTTTCTTAGAGTTTGTCACATTTCCAGTGCAAATATCTAAAAAAAAATATCTACTTTTTCTAGACTTTTAGAAATAAGTTTTAAATAAGAAATTAGTTTTTAGAAATAATTAAATTAGAAATAATAAGAATTAAAAACCCTGGAGAGAAACCAGGCTCAGTTGGGCACGTCCCTTAGTCCTTTTATTAATCTGGGGTCACCACAGCAGAATGAACCGTCAACTTATCCAGCATATGATGCCACTCCAGCTGCAACCTATCAGTGGGAAACACCCATACACACTTATTCACTACGGACAATTTAGCTTACCCAATTCCCATATTTTGCACGTGTTTGGACTGTGGGGGAAACCCACACCAACACGGGGAGAACATGCAGACTCCACACAGAAACACCATCTGACCCGGCCGAGGCTCAAACCAGAGACCTTCTTGCTGTGAGGCGACAGCGCTACTCACTGCGCTACCGTGCCACTCCTGGTTTGTTTGTTGAATTTAATGTACATTTCATCTAAATGCCAACTAATTCTCATTAGATTATAAGTAGACTGTTAGGGTAGGGTTAGTGTTGACATGTACTTGCAAAGTCTCTTATAGTCAGTGTGTTAGATGAATTTGGCAACATTTAAATCATATTTAATCTGTAAGATGATCCGAGCTCCCCATCATTAGTGTTTGTGTGTAATAAACGGCAATGATATGTTGGCGCCAGTGGTGTAGTGGTTAGTGCGTTGACACATGCACTCCGGTGCTCATGGTGACCTGAGTTTGATTCCGCCTTGTGGTGCCGATCCTACCCCTAATAATTCTCTTTATTGTCCTATCAAATAAAGGTGAAAACCCTTAAAAAATATTATTAAAAGGCAATGATACTTCGCTTCAGCTTTAGATTGAATAAAATCTAAGGTAACACTTTATTTCGATGGTTTATTTGAGTATCAGTAGACTGTCTGCTTAATATCTGCTGATACTGACATTCAACAGACATTTAACTGACTATAAGAAACTTTACAAGTACATGTCAACTCACACTAACCCCAACCTAACAGTCTACTTAAAATCAAATGAGAATTAGTTGACATGTAACCTAAATTCAACAAATGGACCGTCAAAATAAAGTGTGACCCTCACTGGCAAATCACCTGTTTATGAACGCGCTCAGCGGCGCTTAAATGTTAGCGGGAAATGGACGTTTTTAAAACTTCAGTAGCGGGAAAACACTATTACCGACAACACAGGGGTGTGCTACAGGTGACTGCAGTGTTTTATCACTCACCGGGTTACATAGGCTGAAGCAGGGACCCAGCTAACAAATTTAGGTTGTGAGAACGTTCTCATAACGTTATCTGTAACGTTCCGAGAATGTTGAAATGTCCAGTTTGCTTAATGTTGCTAGAATGTTTTTTTTTTTTTATGGTCAGCATAACATCCTTACAACGTTTTCAAAACCAAGAACTCTGTTACAAGAACGTTTTTTATGAACATTATGAAAACGTTCAACAACTATAAATAACGTCCTGAAGACATTTCCAAGAACTTTGTTATAAGAACTAATTTCATCAACGTAATGAGAACGTTCATCAGGTACAAATAACGTCCTGAATGCGTTCCAAGAACTTTGTTCTAACAACGTTTTTTTAACGTTACAAGAACGTGAATAACGTTATAAAAACATTCTAAAAACGTTTCATTGGTAATGTTCTGTGCTAACATTTCTACAACTTTTAAAAAACGTTAGTGAATGTTCTGGGACTGTTCCCTGTTAGCTGGGGAAGCCCCCACGGTGTTTACCTACTGCCATGAACTGAAGTTTAGGAGGACACTACAGCGTATTACTCTTAAAGTGACGTTGTTTGATGCCTAATATGCTTTGAATTGTTTAAATTAAACTGAACAGAATGATATTAATGTGATGTTTACACCATTTCTGCATTGTGAGATCGCGGCAGCAGCTGGAGGTTTGTAGTACACAGCATGTTGCTGCAATGTTTACAGTGCTGATCCTATACTTCTGGATTTCTTCCCGGCGTGAAAATGGCATGAAATAAGCGTATGACACTTCGCTTCAGCTTTTGATTTTTTAAAATCTAAGTTTTCATCCAGCCGTTGCTTTCATATTTGGTAAAAAAAAAGGCAATATGCTGGCGATCACACCAAACGATTCCTCAAAGAGGATCTATATTTTGCATTATTGTAGCTTGTAGCTTTAATTTGGTGTCTGGCCTACTCTGTGCTTCCACTGCTAACCTCGCTCTTCTTTTCATTACGGAAAGGTGACTTCAAGACGGCTGGTTTGATATTGCGCTGGCAATCATCTCGCGTTCGAGGTTATGTGTGTCTTGAGGGGAAAATGGTATATTAGGGCAGTAATTGCCCTTGTGGTCTGCGTGTTTGTTTTTCACGATAACCTCACTTTCTCCTGTGCCTTTCACCCCTGTGCAGACATTTGCATCCAAACTGATCTCGGGACAGAAGTTGAAAACACACATATGACGCCGCTGCTGATGACTCCAGAAGGAGTCTCGTGGGATTGATATGGCTGCGTGTTGACATTGCCGGAGCTCTCTGACTTTCTTAAATGGTTATCTCAATTAAATTCGGCTGTCCTCTTCAATATGGGTGGAGGTGAGGCCGTCCTTGAGCATCAAACAACATGTGCCTACATTACATGTGCTCCATTTCTGAGGAACCGCTCTGGGAACCGGGCTCTCAGCCTAAATAAGGACATTTAATGGGTTCTTATAAACAATCATCCTAGGGCTATAGGCGGTGGAGCCTTTTCACATGTCCGGGTTTCTCAGAAGTCGATGAGCTGGTAAACTCACAGCGCAGTGAATGGGAGAGTATAACAAATCATTTATTTACAAAACTATTTGCTACGGCGGCCGGGAAGCGCAAAACAACATTACAAAGTGTGAAACACTTTTACGAAGCTCGAGACAAATTTACATTTTGGAAAACATTTTTACCTATTATAAGACACAATTATAGAGGAAAAACGGTTTTACCAAGGACGAAACAAGATTACATTTTAGAAAACAAATTAACAAGACGCAAAACACTTTTACCAGTCCTGAAACACATTTACAATCACAGATTTTTTACAGAAAGGGAATGTACTGAACACTGGAGGTGACACGGCGAAGGCGTTGTTGTTATTGTCGCTGGTGGTGAGCGCGGTAAATTCGTGTTGTGGAGTAAATGGCGTAAATAAAGTTTATGGTGACTGAACATGGACTGCGGCTGAGGGATGTTTTGTGTCAAACACATGAGCAGCTTGACGCAGTTTTGCTTTACGTGTGGTCGGTGTTTGGAGTTTCTAAAAGACGCGGACCAGACGTAAACACCAGACGTACTGCATCAATGTGTTAGCGAGGGCCACTCGTACGCTGTAATCGTGGACATGATGTCAAGTCTACACGGTGTGAACATCTGCTTGAGGACTCTTAAGAGTAAACTGAATGAAGCCGGTGTTTAACTGGTGACCGTCATAACTGGTGTCCCTTTCCAGATGAAAGCTATTCACTTTTGCAGATTGGCAGATTTGCACTTTTTCACAGCAACAAAACATGCCCGTAACAAATAAAGAGACTTATTTCTTGCTGTCAGTGTCATTGTAAACGTTAGTGATTTTAACATTTGTGTAGCAGAACAGTATATAACCAAAATTAACCTTATAATATTTATAATTGACATGATCAAAACTGGGCGCCACGGTGGCCAAGTGGTTAGCAGGTTCGCCTCACAGCAAGAAAGTCGCTGATTCGATCCCCGGCTGGGCCAGTTGGCATTCTCTGTGTGGAGTTTGCATGTTCTCCTCGTGGTTGCGTGGGTTTCCTCCGGGTGCTCCGGTTTCCCCCACAGTCCAAAGACATGCGCTATAGGGGAATCGGGAAGGCTAAATTGTCCGTAGTGTATGAGTGTGAATGACAATGTGTGAATGTTTCCCAGAGATGGGTTGTGGCTGGAAGGGCATCCGCTGCGTAAAACAAATGCTGGATAAGTTGGCGGTTCATTCCGCTGTGGCGACCCCGGATTAATAAAGGGACTAAGCCGACAAGAAAATGAATGAATGAATGAATGATCAAAACTGACCCTTTCATCTGAAGTCATGAATAGCTCAGTTAGAGAGGTTGATTTGACTACACGAGTTCGAATTCCGTTGATGACGTGTAAATTATAAATATTTTTTTATAAATACTTGATCCTAATGTTATGATAAATAAATATGCATATGTTGTTATTTAAATATTAATATTAAAAAGTTTCAAGGATTTAAGATACTGATGATCATTAAACACATCATAACAGTCTTGCGAAAAGGATGCATATGGTTGAAAATAAGAGTTTTTTTTATTAAGGGGCTAATAATATTGACCTTAAAATGATTAATTTTGACTCATTCATTCATTCATTCATTTTCTTTTCAGCTTAGTCCCTTTATTAATCAGGGGTCGCCACAGCGGAATGAACCGCCAACTTATCCAGCATTTGTTTTACGCAGCGGATGCCCTTCAAGCTACAACCCATCTCTGGGAAACATCCACACACACTCATTTACACTCATACACTACGGACATTTTAGCCTACCCAATTCACCTGTACCACATATCTTTGGACTGTGGGGGAAACCGGAGCACCCGGAGGAAACCCACACCAACATGGGGAGAACATGCAAACTCCACACAGAAACACCAACTGACCCAGCCGAGGCTCAAACCAGCGACCTTCTTGCTGTGAGGCGAACGTGCTACTCACTACGCCACCGTGGCACCAGAAGGATCCATATGGTGGAAAATAAAAGAGTTTTTTATTAAGGGGCTAATAATATTGACCTTAAAATGATAAATTTTGACTTATTATTAATGAAAACAAGATTATATTTTTTAACTTGTCTAGAAAATGAAAAATGTTAGATGTTTAGTCTAGAAATAAAACAGAAAGTGAAGAAATGCACACTTTGCAGTGCAGGAAAATTAAAAAAGAAAGATAAAAATTCAGCCAAAGCATAATCAGACATTATCATCATCATCAGAGTGTAAATAATGAGCATCTTCCGGTGAGTGTTTTCAACATCACTCAGGGGCTATTCTCCATATCTTGATCTCAGTAAAGATGCACACACACAGTGAGTGGCGTCGAGCGCTGTAATGACACTGTCAGTCACGCAGCAGCTCATCCACAGAAATATCATATTTGTTCAGGTAATTCTCGGCGCTGTCACCTTTGAATGACATCATCCTCAGGTGAGTCTGTCCTCCGAGAGATTCCAGGAGACGGATGAGAAAACGTTTCCCTGGGTCATCGCCTCCCTTCACCTCCAAAGCAAATCTACATCCCTCTGCACACCACAGAAGAAGAGCCTCACGCTGAGACCAGCTGCTGTCATTAGCTTTGGAATCATCATTTTAACACACACACACACACACACACACGCACGCACGCACGCACGCACGCACGCACGCACGCACGCACGCACGCACGCACGCACACACACACACACACACACACACACTCTAAAAGATGCGATGTGATAAAATAATCTTTTTAGTAAAGCATACTCTCAATGCAGCACATAACGGTGTGATGTGTAAGTGTGCTCCATGCAGGGGAGTGGGCTTGACAAACCACCTGTAGAACACACTCCTCCCGTCTTAATGCACCAGACATTTTGTTAGAAACACTCATAAGCCCTTTTACAAGCACTCAAGAGTGAGGAGTATTATTCTTTGAAGTTTATTTGTTCGTTTGTTCCTTCCTTTCATTGTTCGTTCTGTCTTTCCTTCATTCATTCGTTTGTTCCTTCACTCATTTGTTCCTTCCTTCGTTCCTCTCTTCATTTGTTCGTTCATTCTTTTGTTCCTTCCTTCATTCGGTCCTTTGTTCATCCATTCATTTGTCCCTTCCTTCCATTGTTTGTTCTGTCCTTCCTTCATTCATTCATTCATTCGTTCGTTCATTCCTTCATTCATTTGTTCCTTCCTTCATTTGGTCCTTTGTTCATTCATTCATTCGCTCCTTCCTTCCTTCCCTCCATCCTTCCTTCCATCGTTTGTTCCGTTCTTTCTTTGTTCATCCCTTGTTCATCCCTTGTTCATCCCTTCATTCGTTTGTTCATTCTTTTGTTCCTTCCTTCATTTGGTCCTTTGTTTATTCATTAATTTGTTCCTTTGTTCCTTCCATTGTTTGTTCTGTCCTTCATTCATTCGTTTGTTCATTCCTTCATTCCTTCATTCTTTTGTTCCTTCCTTCATTTGGTCCTTTGTTCATTCATTAATCTGTTCCTTTGTTCCTTCCATTGTTTGTTCTGTCCTTCATTCATTCTTTTGTTCCTTCCTTCATTTTGTCCTTTGTTCATTCATTCATTCGTTCCTTTCTACCTTCCTTTCATTGTTTGTTCTGTCCTTCCATAATTCATTCGATCCTTCATTCATT
>CAIGQQ010010188.1:701593-716233 GCA_903798035.1 Danio albolineatus
TATATATATATATATATATATATATATATATATATATATATATATATATATATATATATATATATATATATATATATATATATATATGTATATATTCTATCTATATATATATGTATATATTCTTTTATAATTCAACTATTGCAGTGCGTGTCTGGGTAGGGGACTCCACAAGACCCCAAGTGCCCAGGGGCCTCTGAGTTCTTAATCCGGGCCTGCTTGTAGGAAAACAACATGCCAGATGGTATTCTCATGAAAAAAACGACATCTACAAACCATAAACTAAGCCTTTAAGATCAATAAACTAATATTCAGCTGCTTATTACAGTTAATAAGGTAATATTTGTTTAGGTATTGGGTGGGATTAGGGATGTAGAATAAGATCATACGTTATAAGTGCTAATAAACAGTTAGTGTGTTAATAATATGCAGGTAGACAGTAGTAAATGGTGTGAATTGTGACAAACTAAAATGTTAGCAACATGTTAATGGAATCACTGAATACTTTTCCTTAATATTCTAAAAACATTTGTGTAAAAAGAAAAAAATAATCTCATGTAACGAGATTATGTAATGTTAATTATGTTATGTATTATTGCACTGTTGGCTGTTCCCACAAATTTACTAGTGCAAACTGGTTTTGTGTATCAAGGGACATGTAAGATAAATTACACTCCCTGACAAAAGTCTTGTTGCCTATTCAAGTTTTAGGAACAGCAGATAATAACGTGACTTCTAGTTGATGATCTGATATAAGCAGTGGCTTATATGAAAGGCGAAGGCCTCTAGATTACACTGATTTCACCACAGTAAATATGATCATGTGTTGATGTTGACTGATGTAATGAGGACAGTGCGGTCTGACTCTGCTTAGACTAAAGTCTCGTCACTGAACCTTCAATAATGTCCAGTATAGAATATAAAGTCCTGCTGCAGTGGAGACAGAATGAATATTGTGTGTGACTCCCATGAGCTTGGAGGAGGACTGCATCCACACATCTCTGCAGTGACTCCAATAACGCATTAATAAAGTCATCTGGAACGGCAGAGAAAGCGTGAAGACTCTCAGAGTTCATCAAGAGTCTTTTGGGTTCATCTTCAACGCCTCCTCCTTCATCTGCTCAATAATGTTCATGTCTGGTGACTGGGCTGGCCAATCCTGGAGCAGCTTGAGCTTCTCTGCTTTCAGGAGCTTTGATGTGGAGGCTGAAGTATGAGAAGGAGCGCTATCCTGCTGGAGAATCTGCCCTCTCCTGTGGTTTGTAATGTAATGGGCAGCACAGATGTCTTGATACCTCAGGCTGTTGATGTTGCAGACACTCTGCAGATCTCTCGCACGCCCCCATACTGAATGTAGACCCCAAACCATGATGTCTCCTTCACCAAACTTGACTGATTTCTGTGAGAATCTTGGTCCATGCTGGTTCCAGTAGGTCTTCTGCAGTATTGGTGATGATTGGAATGCAGATCAACAGATGATTCAGCAGAAAAATCCACCTTCTGCCACCAAATAATCAACAAGAAGTCAAGTTAGTATTTGTTGCTCTTAAAACTGAGATCCACGACTTTTTCAGCTAATTTGAAATGTTTGTGTTTATTATTCTAATTCTAATCTAATTTCAACAACCATTTCATTTAAATAAATCCACATGCAACAGAACAATCTGGTCTCATCTTTTATTGTAAAACTGGAAGAAATATACAGTATATTCCAGGCAACACTATATTACATTTTACAATAAAGGTTTCTATACAAGCATTGCTAATAAATCACTCGGGTGTGTCTGAAATCTCGTTTTAACACTCGTTACGTACAACTAACTACAGGGTTTTATTCAAAGTATGAGCGATGAAATTTCAACAATAAGCACATCAGTGAATTAAGACAGCATCTTTCCGAAATGTGGGACGTTTCACAACTTTACAACATATAAAATGAAACAAACACAACACGAATGAACAGAATCTGGTGGGAAGCTGAAAACTAGAGCAGAAGTTTGCTGGTGTGGTCAGTTTACATGACGAGGAGAGACAAACATCAGTCAAATCAGCAGAGACGTCTACATTTCAACAGTTATTGCCTTAGTGCTGAATGTGTGTTGCATAGAGATATAGATGAACCAGCACAAAGACAGCGTAACAACACCAGTAAAGGTTATTTCAAATAAACACGTAAAAATAAATCACTTTTTGAGCTCAGGCCTGGGCATTTTGTCATGATTTTAATGTAAATAAGAGTCTTAAATGCAAAAATACTAATTTATAGTAAATACTAGAGTGTTTTTGAACCACAATATAGTGAAGTGTGTTATACTGTAGTATCTACAGCTCTTTGTTAATGAATGCTGTAGTATTAACTGTAGCGAGAGGATAAGCTGTGATAAATACTGTATTTACTTTTACTACATAAACTATTGTGTATTGTAGTCAAATATACCCTATAGTTATAGAAAACTACAGTATTGGGTCAGTTGTTTATATTTGTATACACTCTAAAAAAAAAAGGTGCTAAATAGCACCAAAACTGGTTCTTTGGTCGTAACGAGGGGGGAACCTTTTTTGGTGCTATACAGCACCTTAAAAAAATAGGTGCTATATAGTACTTTTGTCAAATGGAGCTATATAGCACCTATATTTTAAGGTGCTCATAATGTTACTTTACCCTTTCCGCAAATAAAACCGGCATAAGAGTTATAAGAATTAGCTATAAGAACAAGTGCTTACCAGTAGTAATGGTGCTATATAGCACTTTAAACACCCCAAAGAACCACTGAAAAACCTTTATGGTGCTTTAAATGTTCTTTACACAGTAAAAGTGCTAAATAGCACCCTGACCACCTTAAAGAACCACTGGAGAACCACTGAAGAACCTTTATGGTGCTTTAAAGGTTCTTTACACAGTAAAAGTGCTAAATAGCACCTCAAATATCGCAAAGAACTTCTGAAGAACCACTGAAGAACCTTTTTTTTTAGAGTGTAGCAACTGTAGGATCACCACAACAGAAATAATACTATTTGTAGTATTATCAGAGCAACTGTGGAATCACCACAACAGATTGACTACTATAGTTGTAGTGTTACCATAGCAACTGTGGAATCAACACAACAGATTGACTACTGTAGTTGTAGTGTTACCATAGCAACTGTGGAATCACCACAACAGATTGACTACTATAGCTGTAGTGTTACCATAGCAACAGTGGAATTGCCACAAGAGATTGACCACTATAGCTGTAGTGTTACTATAGCAACTGTGGAATCACCACAACAGATTGACTACTTTAGATGTAGTGTTACCATACTGTGGAATCGCCACAAGAGATCGACCACTATAGTTGTAGTGTTACCATAGCAACCATGGAATCACCACAACAATTTGACTATTATAGTTGTAGTATTACTAGAGCAACTGTGGAATCACCACAACAGATTGACTATTATAGTTGTGGTGCTACCATAGCAACTGTGGAATCACCACAACAATTTCACTACTATGGTTGTGATGTTACCATAGTAACTGTGGAATCGCCACAAGAGATTGAGTACTTTATTTGTAGTGTTATCTTAGCATCTGTAGAATTACCACAACATATTGACTACTATGGTTGTAGTGTTACCATAGCAACTGTGGAATCACCAAAACAGATTGACTACTACAGCTGCAGTGTTACCATAGCAACTGTAGAAACATCACAATAGATTGACTATTACAGCTGTAGTGTTACCATAGCAACTGTAGAATCACCACAAAAAAATTTATTACTACAGTTGTGGTGTTACCATAGCAACTGCAGAATTACCACAACATATCGACTACTATAGTTCTATTACCATAGCAACTGTAGAATTACCACAACAGATTGACTACTATGGTTGTAGTGTTACCATAGCAACTGTGGAATCGCCACAAGAGATTGACTACTATAATTGTAGTGTTACCATAGCATCTGTAGAATTACCACAGCATGTTGACTACTATGGTTGTAGTGTTACCATAGCAACTGTAGAATCACAACAACAGATTGACTACTACAGCTGCAGTGTTACCATAGCAACTGTAGAATCCCTGCAAATGTTTTAACTATTACAATTGTGGTGCTACCATAGCAACTGCAGAATTACCACAACATATTGACTACTACGGTTGTAATGTTACCATAGCAACTGTAGAATCACTGCAACAGATTGACAACTTCAGCTGCAGTGTTACCAAAGCAACTGTAGAATCATCACAACAGAATGACAACTATAGTTCTAGTGTTACCATAGCAACTGTAGAATCACCACAACAGATGGACTACTAGAGTTGTAGTGTTACCATAGCAACTGTAGGATCACCACAACAGATGGACTACTACAGTTGTAGTGTTACCATAGCAACTGTAGAATCACCACAACAGATGGGCCACTACGGCTGTAGTGTTACCATAGCAACTGTAGAATCACCACAACAGATTGACTACTACAGCTGCAGTGTTACCATAGCGACTGTGGAATCACCACAACAGATTGACTATTATAGTTCTAGTGTTACCATAGCAACTGTAGAATCACTACAACAGATTAACGTAAGTGCTGTAATATAGAATGGTTCAAAAACTTTACAGCATTTACTATGAAATACTGTAGTATTTTACCATGTTTGGTGAACTGAATGGCTCTGTGTGATTAAATACTGAAGAACACTGATGGAGAAGGAGGTTTCATTCACCATGTAGAAATTAATTTTTGACATTATTTAATGTTGAAGACAGCAGACTATCACACCACACCAACTGGTTCTTCCATATTTTTAAATGCATTATTCAGTAAATGTGTTTCCGTCATAGTTCATGTGCACATATAATATAGTCTATGCTGATTATTTACTATTTCCATTAAGCATTTTATTTATGCAAAAACTCCAAAATGCATATAAATTTGAGGATTTCCTTCACAATTGTTAAGACCTACCATAGGATCAGATAACAATGTCCTGATAGGGCAAATTCAGAATTTCACCGGGGGTCAAAACTTTTTCACATTACACATTATTATGAATTTCTAAACAAATCTACGGAAACGAAACACAATTGCTTTGGTTTCTGACCTGCTGAATAGCGACAACAAATGACGACAGCTCTTCACATGCTCGACTGATGGAGAAATGATGATGTGAGGCACACACAAACACAGACGGAGGAGTCTTTAACACTGAACGAAACTAACATTCATGATGAGGACACGAACAGTCTGCGCACGATCCAGAGTAATGAAGACAAACGAGGTGGACTTATGTGTGACTCAATGAGGCACGAGACGCTTCATTTCTGCCTCGTTGGCAAAAGTCAGGCTGGCATTTCAGTGCTAAAGAGAACAAACAACACACACACACACACTGCAAATATTTAAAAAGAGTGACTATTATGTTCAGCACATACATTATTGAAGAATATGTGTGCAGCTAGTTTAACTCTTGAGCAAACGACAGATTTAAAGGGATAGTTTACACATTAAACAATGAAAATGAATGCAAAAATATATAAAAAAAGTGAAGTTTCTTAAACTAATGAGAGGAGCACGTGATATGCCTGATCACAGCCGGTCTGTCATCTGCAATCATTAATAAACCAGTCGGATTACTCCGAACTCACAATAAATAGCCCGTCTAGCTTCACACCCTTATAGTTTTAGAAGAATTCACCCCATCTCCCCCTTCACCAAGTGGAGCTCTCGAGAACCAACTGATCTCAAACCCCCTTACATGCTCTGGGCTCAATTACGGTATCTCCGAGCTCAGGGACAGCATGCCAAACCAGCTATTATTATCAAACAGCATCTGAGTGTGAACTCTTGAATTACTCATCCTCAAGCGGTTCTAAACCTTCTGTCTTCTGTTGAACACAAACGAAGATAGTTTGAAAAATGCTCAAACTCCACACTTTCATTGTATTTGTTTTTCCTACTATGGAACTCTGCCCTAGTAGCAAAGAATTCTGGCCCAGATTTGGCATTTAGCTGGCAAAGCAGGTGTTCTGACGATCTGCGCTACCTCATCAGAATGTGCTACCGGTAGCTCAATCTGTAATATTTCATCTACAAAAACAGGGTTATCACATCTTGTCAGATTCAAATGTCTATCAGAAAGAACTACCACAGTAAATAAGGATGTAACAACAGGGGTAGCTCATATTGTCAGCTTCAAATATCTAGCGAAATTAACTACTACTCCGGTAGTAGTAGATAGTAGTTCTACTTGAACAATGTAAAAAAAAAAAAGGCATAGCAGCTTCAAATGTCTATCAGAGTAAACTACTGCCTTAATTTAAAAAAAAAGTTTTATATTTAATTTGTTTATTAGTGTTGTAGTTCATTCCGATTGACACTTGAAGATGACAAAATGAGCCACCCCTGTTTTTACACCCTTCTTTAAGGAGATCAACCTGATAGACATTTGAATCTGACAAGATGTGCTAACCCTGTTTTTTTAGATGAAATATGACCGATTGAGCTACCGGTAGCACATTCTGATGAGGTAGCGCAGATCGTCAGAAGACGAAGAAGGCATTGATCCCGCACTGGCGTACAGCACGTGGGCCAAACATGGGCCGGGTTTGGCAGAGGCGGCAACGTCTTTAAGGCAGCACACAATATTTGGGCCAGATGTAATATGCAGTATTTGGCCCTGATTTAAAAACTAATATGTGGGCCACGTAAGTTTGTCCAGTGTTGACCCACATTTGAAATACATTCAAATAAATTTTGAGTACAGAAATTAATTCTACCAATCAGGTCGCTTTGAGAGAAAGCACGGCCATAGTGTGTCTAAAGCCCAAAGCTTCATAGGTTTATCAATTTTATTGCAATTGTGACACACCAACCTATCTGGCCCAGATCAGGCCCGATTGTGAGATAGTAAGACTTGATCCTGATATGGTCCATGTTTGGCCCTTGTCTGGAAGCCAGATTTGGTCCAGTCAAGTACCGTAATTCATTGCGTTGTATGGGCCAAGCTGAACCTGACTGTGTGGGCCAGAGATATTTTGCTATGTGGGTGGTTAGAGGTTTTTAACATTGTTTAAATGTCTACCTTTGCGTTCAACTGTGGAAAGAAACTCTTAAAGGTTGTTGTTAAACATAATATTCATTTAGTAATTATTTTATTCTCTAATTGACTCTTTAAATGACTCCAATCTGAATTTGTGTTGCAGTTAAAACGTTGGACAGTTAAATGGTTAAATTAAATGAAGTTTGGCGCAGTGGGTAGCAAGGTCGCTGCTTTGAGCCCCAGCAGGGTGAATTGGCATTTCTGTGTGGAGTTTGCATGTTCTCCCCATGTTGGCGTGGGTTTCCTCCGGGAAGCAGGAATCAGATGGAGGACGAAAGGTAAACAAACACACACCCTTGCACACGACAACACACATGGCATAACACATAACATACAGAAAGAACACACAGACCCAAAAATGTTGACACTTCTCGCGTGTGTTTGGTTGTGACAAAGACCGAGACAAAGTTGTCGGCGATTCTACCTATAGTAAAGTCATGCAGTGTGAAACCCCATGTTGTTGATCCATCTTTCAGTGTGAACACATCAGCGGTGGAACGATAGTCATGGAGTGTGAAACCCCATGTTGTTGATCTTTCAGTGTGAACACATCAGCGGTGGAATGCTGGCCTAGATAGTCATGCAGTGTGAAAACATCTGTGACGTGACTACTATGAAAATCCTGCAGTCTGAACTCGGCATTAGTTGCCTTTACAAATTTAAGTGGACTGAACATAAAGCAGTTAAGTTGTCCAAAAGACTCTGTGTTTCAGCTCATTTTAAATGAGTAGTTTGACCAAGCAGCAAAAAACATTTTCTGAGTGCAATAACCAGTCCCTGTAGGAATCTGATAACGTGCCGTCGGTGGCTTAGTGCTGGTGTGTGTTGAATTTGCTGTGTAAGAGCCGAAACACCCCAAGCCGTCGATTAGCGTGGGTCTGGCTAGTGTGTTTGGTGTTTCACAGGTATCTTAAAACATGTTTGTAAAAGGTAGCATTTTCAAGCCTCTGGAACGTCAGTGTTGTATGGCCAAAATGTGTCAAAACATGAAAATAAATACAAATAGAATCAGTTTTTAGATGAAAATGGTGTGGTGTTAATGCCCACAACACACTACATAGTGTTTTAGACTTATTCCTTCTTACTTAATGGAAGAATTAGTTCAAATCTAAGCACACTCACACACACGCTCGTATATATGGATTATGAGGACACAAATATTTTATACTGTAAAAAATGTTTATTCCATGGCCCTACCTCATCCTTACCCCTAAACGCAACACTCTGAATGTGAGAATATATTATATTTTGATATTAAAATGTTATATTTTATGAAAAAAATGATTTTTACGCATTTTGATTTACCAGGACTTCCATCATGTCCTCAAAAACCACATTAATAGAGTAAAACTAGATCATATATGTGATTATACAAATGTGTGACCTCCTGAACCACAGAAACTAGCGCACACACAAACACTTGTGTATATATGGATTACGAGGACGTAAAGTATTTTATATAGTAAAAAACATTTATTCCATGGCCCCACCACATCCCTATCCCTAAACTCAACACTGAATGTGAAAAGAATATGATTTTTATGATATTCTGAAACTAAAATAAAAAAATTTATTAAGAAAATTTATTTTTTTTTGCATTTAGAATTATGAGGACTTCAGTTGAGTTCTCAAAAACCCCCTTATTAGAGTAAAACTAGGTCATACACATTGTTATATAATTTTGTGTTCTCATAAACCACAGAAACAAGCGCACACTTATATATATGGATTATGCGGACGTAAAGTGTTTTGTATTGTAAAAAAAAGTTTAATGTGAAAAGAATATGATTTTTATGATATTCTGATACTAAAATATACATTTTTATGAAGAAAATGTTTGTTTTATTTGCATTTAGAATTACAAGGACTTCAGTTGTGTCCTCAAAAACCCCCTTATTAGAGTAAAACTAGGTCATACACATCGTTATAGTATGTTGTGTCCTCAAAAACCACAGAAACAAGCACACACACACTTCTATATATGGATTATGAGGATGTAAAGTATTTTATATTGTAAAAAAAAAAACATTTATTCCATGGCCCCACCCCATCCTTACCTCTAAACCCAACACTCAATGTGAAAAGAATATGATTTTTACGATATTCTGATCCTAAAATATGAAATTTTATGAAGAAAATATAATTTTTAGACTTTTAGAATTACAAGGGTTTCAATCGTGTCCTCAAAAACCACCTTATTAGAGTAAAACTAGGTCATACACATCGTTATAGAATTTTGTGTCCTCATAAACCACAGAAACACACACACACTTCTATGTATGGATTATGAGGACGCAAAGTATTATACATTATAAAAAAAAAAAACCGTGGCCCCACCCCATCCTTGACTCTAAACCCAACACTCAATGTGAAAAGAATATGATTTTTACGATATTCTGATACTAAAATCTGAATTTTATGAATCTGAAAATATATTTTTGCATTTTGAATTACGAAGACATCAGTCACGCCCTCACAAACCACCTTAATAGACTAAAACTAGGTTATACACCTCATTATACAATTTCTGTCCTCGTAAACCACAGGAACAAGAGCACACACACACATTTACGCAGCGTTCAAGGAGGAAAATGCAAAATGTTACAGTAACATGTTTATTTCTGCAAAGTGTTCTTATAACGTAAAAAAACAAAAGAAGCCGTTGAATCACGTTATTGACATAAATGAGACGTGACACCCAAAGACATTTCCTGCAGTGACTAGAAATCACAAGTGAACACGAGGAAAGAAAAGTCGACCTTTAAAAAGCATTGTGCATAGTTCAGTCATCACCTAAAACCTGTCGTAACACTAGCTCTGCTAACAAGGAAAGTGCAAAACATCTACATCTCTCATTAAAGGGTGAGTACACGCAAAAACAACTCCAATCCCGCTATCACTTAACCACTCTGGAGGTTTTTATACTCAGTTCAACACAAAAGAAGATATTTTGAAGAATGTTGGAAACCTGTAACCATTGACATCAATATTAGTTTTTCAGTTCAATGGAAATCCAACATTTTTTAAAATATCTTCTTTTGTGTTCAACTGAATAAAAACAGCCACTTTCTATGAAGCTCATGCTCATAATTATTTATAATCAAGCATAACAATTATATTCATGTATCTATAGTATAGCTACATTTATAATAGTGCTACTAATACTAGTGATGGGTCTTTATTTTTTAACATACATGTTCATAACACATTATACACTGATTTATAAACAATAATTAGTCGGTTATGATCATATTTTTTTAAAGATGCAGTCTGTGATGTTAAAATTCATTCGTTTTCCTCTGGCTTAATCCCTTTATTTATAAGGGGTCGCTACAGCGGAATGAACCGCCAACTATTCCAGCATATGTTTTACACAGCGGATGCTCTTCCAGCTGCAACCCAGTACTGGGAAACACACATACACACTCATTTACACACACACTCATATGCTATGGCCAGTTTAGTTCATCAATTCCCCTATAGCGCATGTGTTTGGACTGTGGGGGAAACCGGAGCACCCGGAGGAAACCCACACCAACACGGGGAGAACATGCAAACTCCACACAGAAACACCAACTGACCCAGCCGAGACTCGAACCAGCGACCTTCTTGCTGTGAGGCCACAGTGCTAACCACTGAGCCACCGTGATGCCCATATGCTAAAACATATTTAAATAAATAAATAAATAAATAAATAAATAAATAAATAAATAATATTAATTACTTTTAAATATATTTAATAATATTAATTAATTATAAGATCGATCAATTAATCAATCAAATTAATCAGTCAATCAATCAGTCAATCAATCAATCATTCAATCAATCAATAAATCAATCAATCAATTAACAGTCACACTCTATTTTTAATGTACAATTCCCACAACAAACAAACCATTAACTAAGACTTTTAGCTTAACAAACTACCAATTAGCTGCATATTAATAGTTAGTAATGTAGTAGTTGGGTTTAGGCATTAATTCGGGATGTAGAAGAACATAACAGAATAATTATTTATAAATGCTAATAAACAGTTCATCTTAAGACAATAGTAAACGGTGTGAATTGTTACTTAAACTAAATTATAACGATTAATTAAATAAATAAACAAACAAACAAACAAATAAATGAATGAATAAATAAATGAACGAATGAACGAATGAACGAACGAACGAACGAACGAACGAACAAATAAATAAATAAATAAATAAATAAACAAATTGATTCTTTCATTCATTTTCTTTTCGGCTTAGTCCCTTTATTAATCCGGGGTCGCCACAGCGGAATGAACAACTTATCCAGCATTTATTTTATGCAGCGGATGCCCTTCCAGCCGCAACCCATCACTGGGAAACATCCATCTCATTCACACACATACACTACGGACAATTTAGCTTACCCAATTCACCTGTACTGAATATCTTTGGACTGTGGGGGAAACCGGAGCACCACCGTGGCGCCACGAATTAATTAATTTATTAAAAATAATAATAATAACATAAATAAATAAATAAATAAATAAATAAATAAATAAATAAATAAACAAACAAACAAATAAAAAAATATACAAAAAATAAAAAAATGAAAAATAAAAATAAATAAATAAATAATAAAAAATAAAATAAATAAACTAATTAATTTATTCATTTATAAAAAATGTTAATAATAAATAAATAAATAAACAAACAAAGAAATAAAGATAAATAAAATAAAAATAAAAATATACAAATAAATAAACAAATAAATGAATAAATAAACAAGCAAACAAATAAAATAAATAAATGAAAAATAAATAAAATAATAAATAAATAAATAATACATTTATAGAACAGCTATGCATCACTAATAAGTATTAATAACACTATTATAAATGTAGATATGCATTAACTGTCATTATAACCATTATTGGATTTGTTGTGTCTTTATAGATACATGTGTACAACTGTTATGCTTGACTATAAATAATCATAAACAAGGTTATACTCTATAATGAGCATGAGTTTAGCAGAAAGTGCTACCAAAACTATTCACTTTCAAAAGATAAACGACACCAGAATGTCCATTTTTGTGTGAACTATCCCTTTAAACGAGCTCACTGTTGCACTGAAGTGTGTCTTCACTCGTTCCCTTTGTCACTGAATGTGTGTGTGTGTGTGTGTGTGCCTATACAGAAACCCGCACATGTGTTTGTTTAACTCACTAGTAGGGTTGAGTCCTGTCACATCCCTAAAGTTTGGCCCACTTTTGGCCCAGATGCAATGCTAGGAGGACCGGCCCGCGGTTCACCACTCATACCTCGCCCACCCAAACCGCTGTGTTGCCAAATTTAACATCGGACACCTCGCAGTGGAAGCTGCTCTGTTTACCGTCCAGCACGAACATCGAATCTGCTGACGATGTTAATAAGTAGCGTCCGAACACGCCGCTGGATAGCACCAATCTGTTAGCGTCTCCCCAAGGCCAGCTGGAGGCAGGAACGGGATGTTTAACGTTCCCGATGGTTTTTATTCTTCCTGTTGGCAGATCCAGGATAAGCACCTTTGAACCGCGAGCTGAAGAAAGCACCGCTGTGTACTGATTGGCATCAGAGAACGACGGCTGGAACTCAAGATCTGCTATTGACATCTTAGCATCCGCTTCATAGTGAATCTGCAGCTCTCCGCTGTTCGACACGCTCTGGACTTGTAGTTTCCCTCTCTGCTTGTCCACGGACACCACGAAGCGTCCGTTCGGAGATATGAAAGGCTGACCGTGGATGTTGGGGTTGCGTCCGATTATCGCGTCGCTCACAGCATCGATGAGAAGCTGAAAAGTGGGACGCTTCACAGACTGGCACTCGATGAAGTAATATCCGCTTAAGTGTGTGTAGGCCATGCTGAGGGGGAAACAGCTGGAGTTCTGCAGACTGATGCTCTTGACCACACGCAGCGTCTCCAGGTCCACCTTATGCACCGCAGGCTCTGATTTCAAGTAGACGAAACCAAACCTGAGGTGATAATGGGCAAATATGAGTTAATGATCTTGCTGAATTAATAACTAATGAGCTTTTTTAACTCTCCTGTTGACTTACGGGTCAAAAAACTACGGAGACCCGGAGAGGACATGGTAGTGGAAAAAAAATTGGGTGGGAGAAAAAAAATAATGAGTGGGAAAAAAAAATGGGTGGGAGGAAAATATATGTTTTTAAGTTTTGTGTTCCCTCGCAAAGATGTTTTGCGTTCCCT
Source organism: Danio albolineatus (assembly GCA_903798035.1). NCBI lineage: Eukaryota > Metazoa > Chordata > Actinopteri > Cypriniformes > Danionidae > Danio > Danio albolineatus. The sequence continues at coordinate 714,902 of CAIGQQ010010188.1, forward strand.
CTGTTCACTTCATACATGTCATCCCTCCCATTTTTGCCAGAATTATCCCGTATTTTACCATTATATTCTGCTTTTATATGATTAAGTATTTTCCCGTATTTCTCATGTATTTTTAAAACTTTCTTTTCATTAAAGCTGTGCGTCGATCATCACCCTTCACATGCAACCTCTGAATCAGCGAATGCATAAGCCAGTGACTGGTGTAAGCGCTGACTGACGCGCTCCGTATGATAAACCTGATCCAAGATCAGCTTCTGTACACGGCATTTAAAGAGGAGCGTGTAATAATATGTAAACATGTCCATTATGCGTGTTTTATTTTAAACACAACTAAATGACAAACAGTTTCTAAATTAATCGAGTGCTTTCATTATAGATCTGTGCATTCTTACAGTGACACCACTGTTATCAAACAAAAAAATGAGAGATTCATCTGCTGCTCTTCACTTGTTTGACAGAGGCGTCACTTGAAATGGTGTGTACAGAGGCTGAATACATCTGATTCAGAGGTTGCATATGAAGGGTGACCGACGCACATCGTTAATGGAAAGAAAGTGAATGCAGACATTTGATATTAATTTCAGTGAGCTTCAAGATTAAAAAATACATGAGAAATACGGGAAAATACTTAATGATAGGATGATAGCGGGATAGAATGGTAAAATGGTAAAATACGGGAGAATCCCAGCAAAACGGAGTTGACATGTATGAAGTAAACAGGAAGCGTTTGTGGAAAAACATCTGTGCGAGGGAACGCAAAACATCTTTGCGAGGGAATGCAAAACTTAAAAATATATATTTTCCTCACACCCATTTTTTTTCTCCCACTCATTATTTATTTTTTTCACCCAATTTTTTTTCCACCACCACGTCCCTTCTGCAAAAAATTATTTATTTACTTTGAGTTTTGGTCTTGTTTCCAGTTAAATGTCTCTAGTCATATTCAGACATTAAGCAATATATTGATCTGCTTTATTTTAAAGGTTTCGTGAGATGGGGTCATTTTGACCCGAAGGACGTAATAGTGTATACAGAATTATCAGACAACAGGAGGGTTAGCTTTAAACATCATTTGCTGGCCTGATGTTTGTGTGTGCATTATGCTGGTAATGTGACATTCGTTTATGGTGGTTTCTGTACCTCACGTGTGTGATGATGAGGTTGGTCGGAGGAATGTAGAAATCCTGAACTCGTTCAAACTCAGTTCGGATGATCTGACGCTGCTCCGCTGCTGTGCTTGCAGAAGTGATCACCTGGTAAATCAACGCAAACAGATGAAAATCAGACAATTATTGGCCCTCCTGTGACATTTTAACTCTTGGTATCACTTTA
>CAIGQQ010010188.1:721048-735289 GCA_903798035.1 Danio albolineatus
AAACATAAACACAAACAAGCAAGAAAACAAACAAACAAACAAACAAATAAACAAACAAACAAACAGACAAATTAACATAAACCCAAGCAAACAAACAAACAAACAAACACACAAACAAGCAAGAAAACAAACGAACAAACAAGTAAACATAAACACAAACAAGCAAGCAAAAAACAAACAAACAAACACACACGCAAGCAAACATTAACACAAACAAGCAAGCAGACAAACAAACAAACAAACAAACAAACAAACCCTTCATTTGAACATGTCCTTGTTACACAGTCCATGTACTTACTGTTAATTATGTATAATTACATGCAACTGACCCTAAATCTAACCTCCATTCTAACCCCAACAATACAGTGAGTGTATGTAGTTAATTAATACTGCTCATTAGTTAAATGTACAGTCACAGTAGCTGTGTTTACACCCACCTATTTGGATAAGTGCAAAATCCTTTGCTTAATGGACATGTCAAGATGAGCAAACAGTTTGAAAATGTGCATTTCAAGAGTCCACCCTCAGCTGATGATTGATTATAAAGCGTGTTTGGCATGCTGTCCCGGGAGAGAGCCCCGAGCTCATGAGATCCTCGAGCCTGGGGCTCCCTCCCATTAGAAGGGCGAGAGGGGAGTTTGAGCTCAGGTAGATCTAGAGAACTCCCCTGCTTGTGAATGTGTTAGGAATAGCTGAGAGATATAGCTGACTAAGAATTTGATGACACTTTGGATTAATCAATTTACTAATATTGTATGTCTTTGGACAAGACGAAGACAATTCATCAAGACGAAGATGACTGACGTGGAGAATTCGGGTTAATTAAAGTGAGTTAGGAATCATCTGATTGGTGCAATATGTGAAGCTGATGCAGGCCTAGCTGTGGACAATCATAAGCACGTGATCCTCTCCAAATTAGTTTATAAATAAGAGAACTCAATAAGAGGAAACGCATCTAAACTATGAAGTTTATCATTATGAAGTTCATCTCATTTAATAACAAAACACATTATTATTCCCTCCAGAACCGTCTTCAGCATCTGTCAGCGCTCCCGTCTCAGGCCTCCAGAGGCCACCGCGTTCTTTGCGTTGACGCTGCTTCATGCACTGATGTTTATTATGCTAGATTACAGTTGTACACAAACCTAATCTGCATGTTTGGATGGAAGCACAACCACATCACCTTAATGTGTGTGTCATGTTTCTGTGTGTGTGGTTCACCTGCAGCACCCTCTGTGCCTGTGTGTCCATCACCAGCAGTCTGTTGAGCAGCGGCTGAGAAACAAACACATACTTCTCCCTGACGCTGACCGCTGACGACCACACACACTCCTGAGAGGAGACGCCTGCGCTCAGGGGACACAACTCCTCCTGCGGGACAACAGAAACACACACACATGCATCTTAGTATATTTTCAAATGTATAAAAGCAGCAGTCTTTACATGTGCTCAGTATATGTCCACTATTAACTGATGGTGTTTACTTAAGGGGTGCTATATACTGTGATCTATACCCTTATCAGGACATGACATCACTTATATTGTGATATAATATTTTAGAGAAACAGGCCTTCAGTCCTAAAACTAGAAAAACACAGATCCTGTTGTGTGTGTGTGTGTGGTTTCAGGACTCACGTGAGTACCCAGAATCCTCTCTGTGTGTGTGATGTGTCTGCGGATCTCACAGTTTCCAGGCTGCAGGACGGTGATGCCTTCATTGGAGAAAACGTAGAACATGTTCCCCACGCTGAGCCCTAAGACCACACACATACACACATGTACACACGCACGCACGCATGCACGCACGCACACACACACACACACACACACACACACGCACACACATTTGTACTTTATAGGGATTTCCCACAAACATAGTTATTTTTATACAGTACAGGCTGTATATTCACTCGTCTCCCCCAACCCCACCCCTAAACCCAACCCTCAGAGCCATACCTGTCAACCCTCCCGTTTTTCCCAGGATTCTCCCGTATTTTACAGTTCTATCCCACTATCATCCCGTAAAGGTGTTTTCCCGTATTTCTCCCGTATTTTCAGTCTTTCTCTGAAGGGTGGCGATAAACATTAAAGAGTCGATCCTCCCTATACGCAACCCATACCGCCGCACCACCAGGGGCCGCCCCTTGCTCTTAAATGTGAGTCAGTTCTGTCCTTTCGCTTTATTTAGGCATGAAACACTTTGAAATAAATATAAAAACGGCAGGATTCCCTTTCCTTTTCATTACAGGTGCCGTCGCTCTTCCTGTGCAATCCTCAAAACAGTCATAAAGCGGTGCGTGACTGTCAGACGCGCTCCATAGTGATGAACAGACGCTGTTTCCCAAACCGATTCTATACACGCGATTTTGAAGCGGAGCGAAAGTCTGGGTTTTGGGTGCATGTTTGAACAGACATACACACATAATTAATAACAATAACATCTAAAGATGTCGATCTTGGTGTTTTTTTTCCCAAACACAGCTAATTTGTCCTAAATTAGCATAAAAAGTTAGGAAATGCTTTCATTATAACGTTATTATAATGTATTTTAAAGTGACACCTTTGTTATTTAATGTAATCAAACGAAAAAATTATAATAAATGAGATTCATTCGCTGCTCTTTAATCAAAATATGTGAGTTATACAGTGAAAAAAGGGTTAATGAGATTTGATAATTCTATTTATTAATGTTAATTATCAAAAAAAAAACAACTTATTTTCACATCCCAATGTTGACAGGTATGCTCAGAGGAAACACTTCATTCTATCTGATTTATGTGCTTGTGTCTGTGTGTGTGTCTAAAGCATTCTATAATTTTCTTTTCAGCTTAGCCACAGTGGAATGAACCATCAACTTATCCAGCATATGTTTTATGCCCTTCCAGCTGCAACCCAATACTGGGAAACACCCATACGTTCTATCCCCTATAGCGCATGTGTTTGGACTGTGGGGGAAACCGGAGCACCCGGAGGAAACCCACACCAACACGGGGAGAACATGCAGACTCCACACAGAAACACCAACTGACCCTCGAACCAGCGACCTTTCACACTTGGTTAATGATTATTGTTTCATTGCTTAATTAATTACTGCATTTACAAACAAGTTACTTAAGGATAGTTGGTGTTTTTAAGGATCATTCAGAATGAATAAGCTATTCAAATCAACATTATCTTATGATGGTTACTATGTATGTTAATAAATGCTTTATTAACTCAACCATGCAGCTTTGTGAATTTATCTAAAGCGGGGGCTACTTAATCTTCGTAAATCCCTTATAAATGACAATTAAAGTGTTTATTAATCTTCGTTAAAGTTACTTAAAGAAAACAAAGCTGTTCATTGTTAGTTCACACATTGTTAACTCACACTAATGTTAACATGCATGGATTTGGATGATAATAAACATTAGTAAATGCTGAACTGCGATTAATAAACGCTGTACAGGTCTTGTTCATAATTAGTTCTTGTTAGTGAATACATTAACTGATGAAACCTTATTTAAAGTGAGACCTATGCTTTAAAGTGTTATCACATTTTACTGTGTATGCTGTTACAAATGGATTTATTTATTTATTTCACTGAGAACTTTTTGAGTGAGTCAGACATCAGACATTAAGCATAAGTGATGCAGATTTACCTTCCTCTCTCCACAGAATGTTGGCCACTGGATGGACAGCATGAGGAAGAAAACACAACCCAAATAAAAATTTACAAACACATTATGTGCAAGACAAAGTTATACTCTTTTGAACTTGTTTAAAGGTGCAGTATGTACGTTTGACACCCAGTGGTTGAACTAGGTATTGCACACTTGGTTCAAAACACACACAAGAGCAGGTTGCCAGATTGACGACACCAACAGGAGTTTACCTGACCGTGGAGCCCATTGGCTGATTTAATGCTGACCCATGTTCAAAATAAAAGCATCGGCACTCAATAGAGGGAATATCCTTTATATTAAAAGGAGTTTTTGTCCTAAACAACACCTGAACTTTATATTTTAAAAACGGTTTCTATTTCTCACAGCTGAACAACAGAACACTGACAATGATCATCTCAGGTGCACCTCAGGTGCTTTATTCAGTGTTCCATGCTAATTGAGTCTGAATGCCATTTCACATGACATTTATAGCCATATACTGAAAGCAGCAGCAGATAGTTCACCTCAGATCTGGAGAATAAAATAAAATATTTGAGATTGAGCTTCAGAGCTGTAAACCAACGCATATCAGTAATTTATCAACTACATTTAGTAATGTTAAAGAGGTTTATTATGTATTAATTAGATTATAAACCTTACCATTGTGCTGGAGTGCAGTGAGTGCACTATTCTGTGCTTCTGAATGGCTGTAATTTCTATTGCGCTTCGTCTGGTGTAAACAGCCCAATTGCTCATCACTGCGTATCTCATCAGGAAGCGTGCTGTTAGGACACGGAGTTACAGTGTAACCTGCTCAGCTAATGTTTACACTCGTAATATTTATATTATTTGCTAATTAATAACCTCATGTGGAACTCTGAATCTGCATCTCATTTCAGAGTCTGCTACTGTCCACCAGAGGTTGCATTTCGGTCACGGACGCATGCTTTCAGAGCCTTAAAAAATGTAATTTAAATGCTCACCTCTGTTAATTAGGTCAGGTTAATAAAGGAAGTCCTTGTACAACAGTGATTTGTAGCCAATCAGAAAAGAAAATCAACTAAAAGTGCTAATTTATTCATGATCTCCTGAACAGGTCCAAGTCTTTTTAATGCTGAACAGCTTCATGATATAAAAGTGGACTTTTATAGTTGGTTTTCATAAACTGGTGAACCTGCTACTTCAATGTCGAGTCTATTTTCCTGATATTAAAATGGCCTTGAGGTCTCTAACATCTAAAAGACTTCTTCAGAGGTCTCATTCGAGATCATTTAAATGCAGAAATAACCATACGAGACGCGTCACCTGTCTCTTTTATGAGACCTGCATATTCAACAAGGACACTGTTTTAGAGGAGGTGCGCCTGATGGAGCTTTTATTACAGCCATAATGGAGCTCTGCACAGGAAATATACTTTTATTCCCTCAGGTTTCACCATAACGATGTACTGTAGGATTCATTCTCACTGTACTTTACAAATCAAACACTCAAATACAGGTCAAACATTAGTGCACTGCCAAAAAAAGAAGATTTTCTTAAAGTTTGTGTCTTGTTTCTAGAGCAAATATCTACAAACTCTTAAAACAAGAAAAAAATATTGTGTTTTCAGCAATAGTGAGTCAAAATGAAGTCAATTTTTCATTAAAACACGCAAAATAATCTGACAAAGAGGTGAGAAAAATAATATTGTTTTTCCATTGTTTTCATTTTTTCCCCCCAACTTTATTTATAGACATTTTCAAAAAAATATCACACATTTTAGATTATTATTTCACATTTTGAAATAGAGGGAGAAGTAAACAAGAATCTAAATGATTGTGACAATTATTGCCCCCCAAATATATTTGTATATAATAAATAGAAATAAAAATAAAGCAAAAACTAAAAGAAAAACAAAACAAAACAACAACAACCAACCAGAACAATTGTTTATACACCAAACTAAAAGCCTGGTCATGAGGTCACATGAGATGTTACACAGCAGAAAAATATGTACAAATTAACTATCATCCAGTACGCAGGGAGTGTACATTTCCTTGTTTTTCCATTCAACATAAGATTATTTGTCTCACTCCATTGCTTGTTTTAAGGAAAATCTCACTTAATTTTGACTCATTATTTCTGAAAACAACACAGCATTTAGTGCTTGTCTAGAAAATGATTCTTGATTTAAGAATGTTTAGAAATTTGGATTTTATTTGTTTGTTTTGTATATTTATTTATTTGTTGTCTATAAAATCACATTTTGTTTTAGAAATTCAATTAGTTTTAATCTTGCAATTATTATGATTTTTAGTGATATTGTCTGTATTTATTCACTTTTATGTCATTCATTTTTCATTTGCTGTTTTATTAATTTAATTAATAATTAATTAATTATATTAATTCATTAATTTTATTAATATGATTTTAATATATTACATAGGCTATTTTACATACATTTCTAAAATGCTTTAGCATTCAAGTTTGCTTTGAACATGAATAAGAGAGAAGCATATTTTTAACTGTCAGTGGGTGTCACATGGCTCCTGAACAGCATCAAAGTAAGAGAAATAGTAGATTTCTATTATTTATTCTAACCCTTTGAATAGAAACAGTGTATAACATTCATTCATTCATTTACTTTTCGGCTTAGTCCCTTTATTAATCCGGGGTCGCCACAGCGGAATGAACCGCCAACTTATCCAGCATTTGTTTTACGCAGCAGATGCCCTTCCAGCCGCAACCCATCTCTGGGAAACATCCATACACACTCATTCACACTCATACACTACGGGCAATTTAGCCTACCCAATTCCCCTATAGCGCATGTCTTTGGACTCGGGGGGAAACCGGAGCACCCGGAGGAAACCCACACCAACACCGGGAGAACATGCAGACTCCACACAGAAATGCCAACTGAACCAGCCGAGACTCAAACCAGCGACCTTCTTGCTGAGAGGCGACAGCACTAACTACTGCGCCACCGTGTCGCCCAGTGTATAACAGTGTCATAATAAATAAAATAATTGTTAAATTTAAATTATGTTTTGTTTGTCACATATAGTCAACTATTTACGTGATGTGGGTGAATGGTGTGTTTCAATCCAGCTACCACATTAAGTTTATTTCAAACCTGTGGGAAACACCGGTTGGAATGACGGATTCGGGAAACACAGAACCACTAAATTATGTTTGTGATGTTGACTACACTGCAGAAATATGTAATACTTCGAGTTTTTGGCTTGTTTCTAGTTCAAATATCTAAAAATTCTTAAATCAAGAAGATTTTTCCAGGTTTTTGTTTTGTTTTCAGAAATAATAAGTCTTTAAAACAATCAAAATAATCTGCAAATGGTGTAAGAAAAATAATCTTATATCAAAGTCACAGGATTGTTTTGCTTGCTTTAAGCAAAAACCGACTTCATTCGGACTTATTATAGCAGAAAACAACACAAACTTTTTATATTTGTCTAGAAAATGCTTCTTGATTTAAGACTTTTTCGATATATTTGGACCAGAAACAAGACAAAAACTCTGAGTAAGAAAAGCATCATTATAAAACAGATTTGTTTCCCATAATATTCACATCAATAGTCCTTCATTCGACTGCAGCCGTGTAAATTTAACAGCCCAGAGCGTATCTATAATTTCTCATACAGGAATTGGCATATTTGTTGCTCGTATCCGATGTTTACTGCTGAATGACCAATAAATGTTTATTAATGACGAACTGTCCTTTCCGCATTACTGGCTTAATTACACGAGAGTCGACTTGTGAATCTTGGCCAATAATGAATGAAACAACACCGTGATGGACTTCATATCTGAGGTCACATCACTTCTGCTCTTAATATGTGCTGATTTAACAATGCTTAGATATTTGTACTAGAAAACAAAAGATGTACTGTATAAAATGTATTAGTAATGCTTATTATTAATAATAATTACCTTAGCTAGACTGCTGGATTTGTTTGTGAAATACTGGCACAGATTTCCCACCATAATAATCCTATATTCATCAATAATATTAGCCTGTAAATATCATTAGTGTGAAAAGGAACAGAAGCTGTTGTCGTCATACTGCCCCCTAGTGTTCGGTCTACACAAACTGCAGTTAAACGGGTGTTAAAGGGCCACGAAACCCCCCAGTCTCAGCGTGGTGTTTTCACACCTCTAGTTTGGAAAAGCTCAGTAAAGTGGGCGTGTCCAGCTCTGTTTAGGTAGGAGTGTCGAGGAAGGGGAAAGAGGGAAGGTTTTGCATAAAAAAGGGAGTTTCCATTTGTGCACGCGCTCATTTTCACACAGACTGTGTTTACATAGACATCAGTAATCAAATTATTTGCCAAATTATTAATTTGTTGACTTTAACGGCACTTTCTCTTTATTTTCGGATTGGCGTGATGGGCGGGGCTTCGGTCTATGGCTTGGTGACTGTAGCTTTATTGCTAAATGGCTAACAGGGGTTTTATAGAGAGAATAACTGTTTTATGTGCTTTATGAAGGCTGAAATTCCACTGATAGTCCACTGATGAAGTCTGATAGTCCACTAGATTATTTCAGAGGTGCACAGAGCTCTGTGAGTTCATAAACTCCTCCAGAAACTGAACCTGGATGATGGAAGCGTTCAGCGGTACTTCTGACTGAGCCGAGCCGAGTTTTCCCTCAGGACACCAACAACAGGCGCTACGTCATAATCACACCCCCACAAGAGCAAGCTCCTGATTGGTTAACGCGGCGCGAACGTCCGCTGAAGCTCATTTTCATTTCATTTTCAAACTGAAGCGATTCGCGCAAATTGCGGCGTTAAGCGCGTCAAACGCGCGCCGCCATTCGCGCATATCGCGTTGCAGGATGCCTATTCGTGCCTTTGCATTGACTTAGCATGTAAATCACTCGCGCTTGATGCGTCTTTCGCAACTGCTGTAAGGTACAATATTCGAAGCGATCATGAATATTAATGAAGCTGTGCCGCATACACAATAGAGCGCTCTGGTTGGTTTGAACCAAGTCTTTGTCATGAATTAATGCTGAACACACAGAGGCGTCAGAACGTTCTGGCCGGGACAGGCGTCCACTCTCCACGCTGGAATATATGCAAGGATCTCATCGGCGTGACGCAGCTTCAAAAATTCGTTTCAAACCGGAAGAACGAATTTGCTCGAAATAACGCAAAAACAACCAATTTTCACTTTTTAGTCACATATATGTGTCCTAATAGTGTTTATAGCAGCGTGGGACACATATATGACTGTCAACAGCTCAAAAAATTAGTTTTGGTGTTTCATGGCCCTTTAAAGTACGTTTATAAACAAAAATGTGCGCTGTAGCATGTGTTTACACTGAGTGTGTTGCAGTATTTCAGACCCAATGACTATAATTTACACTAAATCTGACTATAGCTGCACTGCTGGATTTGTTTGTGAAATATTGGCACAGATTTCCCACCATAATAATCCTATATTTATTAATAATATGAGCCTGTAAATATCATTAGTGTGAAAAGGAACAGATGCTGTTGTCGACGTACTGCCCCCCAGTGTTCATTTTAAACAAATACCTGCAGTCAAACGTGTGTTGAAGTAAGTTTATACACAAAAACGTGCACTGTGTAAATGTGTAAATATCATTAGTGTGAAAAGGGACAGAAGCTGTTGTCCTCATACTGCCCCCTAGTGTTTATTCTACACAAACTGCAGTCAAACGTGTGTTGAAATACGTTTATACACAAAAATGTGCGCTGTAGCAAATGTTTACACTGAGTGTGTAGCAACGTTTCAGACTTAATGACCAAAACTTACATTATATTTGACTTTAGCTAGACTGCTGGATTCCTTTGTGTAATATTTGCACAGATTTCCCACCATAATAATCCTATATTCATCAATAATATAAGCCTGTTAATATCATTAGTGTGAAAAGGAATATAAGCTGTTGTCCTCATACTGCCCCCTGGTGTTCAATCTATACAAACTGCAGTCAAACGAATGTTAAAGTAAGTTTATACACAAAAATGTGCGCTGTAGCATGTGTTTACACTGAGTGTGTTGCAACGTTTCAGACCCAATGACCATAATTTATACTATATCTGACTATATCTGGACTGCTGGATTTTTTTGTGAAATACTGGCACAGATTTCCTGACAAAATAATTCTTTACCATCAATAATACGAGCCTGTAAATATTCTTAGTGTGAAAAGGAACAGAAGTTGTCATCGTACTGCCCCCTAGTGTTCATTTTACACAAAAAACTACAGTCTAACGTGTGTTGAAGTACGTTTATACACAAAAATGTGCGCTGTGTAAATGTGTAAATATCATTAGTGTGAAAAGGAACAGAAGCTGTTGTCCTCATACTGCCCCCTAGTGTTTATTCTACACAAACTGCAGTCAAACGTGTGCTGAAGTACATGCGCTGAAGCATGTATGTACAGTAAGCCAGTGTTATGTATGAGCGCTATACAGTGACTCACGTGTCTTGCGAGCCGAATCCTCCACAAAGAGAGATGAGATGTCTTCATCCACGCCGACCTCGTTCCTGGCGATGCAGGTATAAGCGCCGGTGTCCTCGTATCTCACACTGCTGATGTGAAGCTCGCTGCCGTTTGCTGAGAAAATAAAACAACACACCGTCTGACCATGATTCAGAGCAGAAAAAACGCCTCCAACAAAATCAACAAGCAGCCGCAGCGCAATAAACATCCGTCTCTGCAGAAACTTTCAGCTGTTTGCTCCCACAGTCCGCCAATAACATTTTTTCATTGGCAGGGCTTTGGGTGAAGGTTTTCTTAAAAGCCATAAAGGTTTCCCTGCGGTGCAGATAATACTGTGTGCGCCGAGATATAAAGCCCAATACCTGGAGTGTTTGGGGAGAAAATGGCTCTTTCTTTCATACCCCAAACAAAGGAGATGAAGATAATGCTGGCAAAATGAGCATCTCAAATGATTGGCGTGAAAAGTTCATATCACATACTAAAATGATCACATTTCTCCATATTAGAGCTGCACAATATATCATTTCTGCATCAATATCTCAAGGTGAATCTGCAATGGGCAAGTGAATTTAAACCACCTGGACACAAAACAACTATTAAGTTACGCCACGTTATTAAAGGTCCCATGAAATCAAAATATATTTATTTAGATGTTAGTTTCAGTCTGTTAGTTTTAAGGATTACACTACTCCCCCACAAGTCCAAACACATGTGCTATAGGGAAATTGGGTAAGCTAAATTACCCAATTACCCAAATAAATAAAACCAGCCGAGGCTCGAACCGGTGATTTTCTTGCTGTGAGACGATTGTGCTACCCATTGCCCCAATGTGTCGCACGTCATTCAATATAATACTATATTACTATATTACCGGTTTCCCCCACAAGTCCAAAGACATGTGGTATAGGTGAATTGGGTAGTGTGTATGGATGTTTCCCAGAGATGGGTTGCGGCTGGAAGGGCATCCGCTGCGTAAAAAACATGCTGGATAAGTTGGCGGTTCATTCCGCTGTGGCGACCCCAGATTAATAAAGGGACTAACCGAAAAGAAAATGAATGAATGAATGAACAATACACTTATAATATCAGTGACAACACAACTGGTCCAAATATATATATGTGTGTGTTCCTGTATATGTGTGTATTCATCAGTGTTGGGTAAGTTACTTTAAAAAAGTAATTAATTACTAATTACTTAATCAATATTGTATTTAAAATACTTATCTATCTACTGTGTCTGAAAAGTAACTTAATTACTCAACAAGTAACTTAACTAAATACTTCTTGAAATCCCTTTAAACCTTGAGTGGACAAATAATAAATATTTAACTCATTCATTCATTCATTCATTTTCTTTTCGGCTTAGTCCCTTTATTAATCCGGGGTCGCCACAGCGGAATGAACCACCAACTTATCCAGCATTTGTTTCACGCAGCGGATGCCCTTCCAGCCGCAACCCATCTCTGGGAAACACATCCACACATTCTCATTCACACTCATACACTACGGACAATTTAGCTTACCCAATTCACCTGTACCGCATGTCTTTGGACTGTGGGGGAAACCGGAGCACCCAGAGGAAACCCACACGCAACCACGGGGAGAACATGCAAACTCCACACAGAAATGCCAACTGGCCCAGCCGGGGATCGAACCAGCGACCTTCTTGCTGTGAGGCGAACGTGCTAACCACTACGCCACCTTGGCGCCCATATTTAACTCTGTAAATAATAAATACTTAGATAAAACATATGAGTCAAACATGAAATAGTTTAGCCTTTTAGTTTTCTGAATCATCTTTATTATATTCTATTTAAAAAAAATCTATAATAATTACATGCATAATAATTTTTAGTATGCAATGTAACCTTCTTAAATATTATTCTGCTTATCTATCGATCAGGCAGGATCAGGCAATCTTTACAAAAACAGCATTATTTTTGGCGGTATTAGAATGAAAGCCCGTGCAGTTTGATCGGAAGTGGACAAAAGGCTTCAGATTTATACGGCATGTTTTTGAACTGGATTGTGTCTCTCTTGTTTACCTGTGATCCGATCGAGCAAAAGGTGTCTTATTACTCTGTAAACAGAGCAGCATCAGTCATGTTAAACTCGCCGACTCCCTCTGTCACATCTGCGTAGTCATCCTAGCCTTTCTCATAGTAATCTTCATAGCCCATGTAAGGTGCGCGATAGCCTTGAAGAAGCCGTGCGCTACAGCACGCAGGCGCGCAATGAGGAAAAATAAATAGATTAATACTGTAATGTTCTTGTCTGGGAATATTTTCATTTGGTAAAACAGCCACTCGCTTCAGCTGAGTCCGACATCTTCCGCTTTATGACTAGCAGCAAACTGGCGCGCGGCGCTATCACATGCACCTGCACTACGATGATTTTACAGCGCCAGAGTTTACTTTTACCTTTAGAACATAAATTAATAAAATTGTGTAAGATTATTCAGCGAGTTTAATTATTTTACAATGTAATGCAGGTACATTATAAGTAACTGTAATTAAAATACCTAAAAATGAACAGTAATTAGTTACTTTACTTTTTCAGTGGAAAAGTAATTTAATTACAGTAACACGTTACTTAGTAGCGTTACTTAGTTACACCCAACACTGGTATTCATGTATGTGCTTGTGTATTTGTGGGTGCACTCGTATGTGTTTGTGTGTATTGATGCATGTGTGTATTCATGTATGTGTATGTGTGTGCATGTTATCATCCAGTATGTGTGCGAGCATACCTTTGTTTTTGTGTGTCTTCATGTGCAGTATGTGTGTGTGTGCATGTATGTGTGTGAATGTGTTTGTATTTGTGTATATATGAGTGTATTGGTTTATGTATTCCTTTATGTGTGTGTGCCTGTGTGTATCTGTATATGTGTGTATTTCTGCATGTGTATCTGTGTGTATTGTGTATATGTGTGTGCTTGTTTTCATGTTATGTGTGTGCGTATTTTTGCATGTGTGTATTGTGTGTGTGTGTGTCAGATGTCTGCTCGTCGTGTGTATCAGAGCTTTGTGAAGTTCTCCGCCGCGTCTCTCACCTCTGCCACTGTCTAGATCACAGCAGCATCATCTGAGCGAGTGTGTGTGTGTGTGTGTGTGAGTGTGTCAGAGATCACACACGCGTGAGCAGAGTTCATCTCTCTTCATTCTCCGTCTGTCTAGACTGAACACATAAAGCACTCCCAGCAGCGGCGGGCCACAGTTCAGCCTTTTACTCTCTTCGTCTGTCTATAAGCAACAATAATGCTGCTAGATTTACTTAACTATACTAACCCTGAGGCGACGCAGTGGGTAATGCAATCGCATCACAGCAAGAAGGTCGCTGGTTCAAGCCTCGGCTGGGTCAGTTGGTGTTTCTGTGTGGAGTCTGCATGTTCTCCCCGTGTTGGTGTGGGTTTCCCCCACAGTCCAAACACATGCGCTATAGGGGAACTGATGAACTAAATTGGCCATAGTGTATGAGTGTGTGTGTGAATGAGCGTGTTTGGGTGTTTCCCCAGTACTCATAGGGCAGAACATGCAAACTCCTCAGCCAAACATCTTTGATGTAAAATATTTCTGTGTATTTTTGCATCTTGATGCTTCTCTGATGTCAGATAATAGTCACAAGACAAGCATAAATACTGTGTATATGTATTTTACATTTTTTGTAACTAATTATGTAAATACATTTAATATAAATTAAAATTATTAAGTTAATAAAGTAAATTCTAATTTTTAATATTTTCATCCTTCAATTTTATATTTAGCTTTATTATTATTATTATTATTATTATTATTATCATTATTAATATTGTTATTTTGTAGTATTTATTATTATTATTATTATATAGTATTTATTATTATTATTATTATTATTATTATTATTATCATTATAATCATCATTATTATTATTATTATTATTATTATTATTAATATTATTAATATGTAGTATTTATTATTATTATCATCATCATCATCATTATTATTTTTATTATTATTATTATTATTATTATTATTATTATCATTGTTGTTGTTATTATTATTATTATCATTATTATCATTATTATTAATATGTAGTATTTATTATTATTATTATTATTATTATTATTATTATTATTATTATTATT
>CAIGQQ010010188.1:739962-752580 GCA_903798035.1 Danio albolineatus
TATCATATCATATCATATCATATCATATCATATCATATCATATCATAATGTATTGTATCGTATCATATCTTATCGTATCATATTGCATCGTATCGTATCATATCATATCATATATCATATCATATATCATATATCATATATCATATATCATATATCATATCATAACGTATTGTATCGTATCATATCATATCATATCATAACAAAGTATCGTACCGTACCGTACCGTACCATATCGTACCGTATCGCATCGTATCGTATCATATAATTTCATAAAGTATCATATCATTTCATTTCATAAAGTATCGTATCGTGCCATTTAACATCGTATCGTTTTGTATAGACCATGATTACCGGAGGTACTGGAAGGACAAAAACCGACGGTAAACAACACAGAAAATGATTCAATTCCAAAACAATCCACAACAAACACTCGCTCAAGGTTCCTCATGCAGCTGCATCACTCTTCAATTACAGAGACTCCACTGACAAAACAAGCTCTCCAACAATCACACGTATTGTCCTGTTAATTGAAAACCCTTCCAGTATTTTCTCCTCTCACCAATATAATACAGCACACAACACTGGATGGTTATCTTTGTGTTTGTTCATATCCCTCAACGGAGACTGATGCCTTGAAATGAATTTGTTGAACGGTTACTCTTTAGCAGCACACTTTCATAAGGTGCAAATGTCAATTCAATGAATGCTTAAAATGTTGAGTATAGAGGACTGAAAAAACTGACTTTGAACAAAAAATCTCAAATATTGAAATTTAATTATTATTCCATAGTCAAATATGGAAATACCCAACAGTTGGGTTAAAAAGCTACACTTTAAAACATGCTGGGTTTTATTAACCCTAACCTAACCCTGGGTTGTATTAATCCATATTGAGTCAAATATGGAAATACCCAAAAGTTGGGTTAAAAAAACTGCACTGTAAAACATGCTGGGTTGTATTAACCCAACATTAAGTGAAATATGAAAATAGTCAATAGTTAGGTTAAAAAATATATTAAAATTGAATGGAAAAAATAATCGGCAACACGGTGGCTCAGTGGTTAGCACTGTCGCCTCACAGGAAGGTCGCTGGTTCCAGTCCCGGCTGGGTCAGTTGGTGTTTCTGTGTGGAGTTTGCATGTTCTCCCCGTGTTGGTGTGGGTTTCCTCCGGGTGCTCCGGTTTCCCCCACAGTCCAAACACATGCACTATAGAATCAGAATCAGAAAGAGCTTTATTGCCAGGTATGTTCACACATAGGGGAATTGATTAACTAAATTGGCAGAAGTTAATGAGTGTGTGTGAATGAGTGTGTATGGGTGTTTCCTAGTACTGGGTTGTGGCTACACTGGCATATGTTTTACGCAGCGGATGCCCTTCCAGCCACAACCCAGCAGTGGGAAACAGTAATATACTCTGGTAAAAGTGAAAGAAATTCCAAAAAAGATGAGAAAAGGGGAATACATCAAAAGAGTTACAAAGCTATTTCAAAGGCTCTCCGAGTCCAAAAAAACTACAGGAGCCGCCATTATCTCTAAGTGGAGGAAGAAATGAGCCCGACAATATACCTTACCAGAAGTGTTCAACCTTCCGAAATTCCTCCAAGAGCATAGTGACCGCTCATCCCTCAAGTCACAAAAGACCTGAGATTATATATAGCTGAAATGATCTGGAGTCCATTTGTATTCAGAGCTACTGCGCTAAAACTGCTTTGCTCGCTGTGACTAAAGCAGGGTTTCTTTGCACAACCCTGTGCTTGTTCTCACATCTCTGTTTATTCAGTGGCCATCATCACCGCATGAGCACATCCATCACTGCAGGAGTTCTCAAACTAAACCTACACGTTTAGCATGATATCTGGAAAACAGCTTGTGAGCGGCACAATCTTCAATGCGGTAAACAGTGGTGTACTGCAGGATTCAGTTCTGGGTCCGCTCGTCTTCTCCATATACCCCAGGACTGCATTTCCCAGACTTCATAATCCCACGATCATCATAGCTCCATTAGTATCAACTTTAGCTTACAATGGTTTTGGGAAATGCAGCTCAGATCTCTCAGATTGGTTGACCATATTTGCTAAAGTCGCATAATTTAATTCTCAGATTAGCTTCAAAGATGTGCAGCCACAAAAAATAACAAAAATATGCACTGTTTATTGCAGTAAATGATGGATTAAATATTAAAATATTGAAATTAATGATTTAATCAACACATTGCATTATTTTGAGCACAAAAATGTAAAAGATTTCCCACCCAACATGGTTTCACTCATCTCTAAATTTACTTTTGAAGTAATTTTTGATGATTTTAACTTTATCCTATGCATTAATAGACTGATTGGTCATACTTTACAATAAGGTTCATTAGTTAAAGGGCACATACATGAACCCTTTTTTAAGATTTTATATCACTACTGTGGTTGTTCTGAGTGTGCCAGTCTAGGTTCAGATCAAAACACAATTCAGATTGTTTTATTATAATGTGTTAAAAAGTGTAATTTTGGGGGCGTGTACACAGGTCGCTGTTTTAGGGGTGTGTTGCTTCACATGAAAATTAGCTTCGACTTCCTGCCAATCTTAACAAGGGGCGGAGCCAGAGCGCCCCTGCTTTGTGTACGGCAACAGACAGGCAGACAGAGAGAAGCATTCAGCCGTACGTGTGCGACCCGGACCCGGACTCAGAACAAGCAGAGACGACTGTTGAGGAATCAATAATCCGAATGAGCCAGAATGTGTCAGAGTTGTAGTTACAAAATCATTGATGTCTTTGTCCAGTTTTACAGCCGCTATGTAACGATGCATGCATCATCCGTAATGCGTTTGATAAAGTTCGCCATATCAGAGTTCTACAAACAAATACAGACGAGACATAAAGATATCCACTAAGATTAACACTGCATTAGTATGATTTACATGCAGAAAGGATCGCGGATTGTTGGAACTGATCCATTTTTCAAAAACAATTTATTCGCGAATCCCAAGTGGAATTGTCCCGCATTCTCAAAGCAGTCTGCGCTAAAATGTTTAGCGTAAACATACGACGTTTTCAGGCACCAGATCGTTAAAGATAAAACTTAGCCACTTAAGCTTCTGTTGCTCATTTCCAGGAAGACGATGAAGGCTCTTGTGTTGAGCCTTGCATTCGTAGCGCAAGGGTGTTCCTTTGGTGGCATCGCTTCGACTCACACTAAGAAAATGGCGGACGTGAAACAACAAACTGAGCATATGGTAACGCGAGCCTGTCAATCAATATGGGTGGGCGGGGGGACCGCACTCCTACGTAAAGTTGCGGTCGGTCTCAAAACCGCTCCAATTGGTCCACCTTTTTTATGTTGTTAAATTGAAAAAAAAAGGACTGGGTGTGTTATATCAGCCCAATATGACCGTCTATACACTATACCTACACATATAACTGTCCAAACAGTTTAAAAAGTAGTTTTTTCATCAAAGGTGCCTTTTAATGTTAATTAATGCATTTACTAACATGAACAAATAATGAACAATACATTTACTACAGTATTTGTTCATGTTAGTTAACGTTAGTTAATGAAAACACAGTTGTTCATTGTTAGTTCACTCACGGAGCATTAACTAATGCTAACAAGCATGGACTTGGATGTTAATAATGCATTAGTGAATGTTACATTTTGATTATATTTGACCCAACGTCGGGATATAACGATACATTTTCAGATTGCACAGTTATCGGAAAGACATTCACGCGTCAGACATAGTAAAATAATGAATATTATAACAATAACAATTAATTTATAAGTCAACTAAAGCGTGAAACGGCGGTCTTACACGGCATCAAAAACTGAACAAACCAACGAATACAGCCGTTTAAAACGAACAAACGAATACTGTCCCTGATTATTAATTATGACTGATCAGAGCTAATATATAATCTGACATAAGTCTTTTTCTTTAGTATGCATTGATGAATTCCCTCATTGGACACCTCTAATGTGTGTTTCTGCTGCAGTCATATTTCACAGACACGGAAACAATCAAATGTGAGGTATGAAAGACTCTATTACTAACCATTCACCTGGAGCAGGTGTGTCTGAGACAGCTCCTCGTAGCCGTGCGCGTGGCAGCTGTAGTTCCCCATGTGTATGGTGGTCACTTTAGTAATGTAGAGCGAGCCGTCGTCACCGAAGTCCTAGATGAACAAAAAAAGAGAAAGAGATGCGGGATAAAGCAGCAGCCGATGCATCAGCGGCGTCCCATGTGTTCCTCACTGTCTCCGCCTGATAAATGGCAAGGGTTAAAAATACAGCCCGCATTAGCCTGATTAATGAAGCCAGTTGTGCTTTAGTGAGGATGCGTCCCCACGTCTGGGGGTTTGGGCCGACTCAGGGGGGATTAAAACATTAAACTGTTTTGTAGTTATGTGAGTTTGGCGAGGGTAAATGATTTAAGGACACAGAAGCGTGCTCTTAAACCCAGCGCGCACCTGCAGCGCTGAAACGGGGAGCACAACAGAGATTTGTTTGTTTTCAGAGGTCGTCACTAATCCAGAGAGATGGATGATCAGCTCCGGCGAAAGAACACAAGTCTGCCTGGAGTTCTGGGATGATGAGGGCAGGGCTGAGTCTCGCACAAGGACACAGCGCGGATAATCCAATGACAAAACTAACTATGTGTTTATTAAATAAAGATGATGTGAGTGATAATGCTGAACCTCTGCTATGAGGCTCATGTGATGCTGTTTTTATTATCACTGGAAATGCATTGGACGCCACTTTCTGATGAAAAGTTAAGGATTTAAGATGCTTAAGATGAATTATTTTCTGTTTGCCATGATGACAGCACATAATATTAGACTAGATAATCTTCAAGATACTAGTATTCAGCTTAAAGTGACATGTAAAGGCTTAATTAGGTTATTTCGGGTTAATTAGGTTAAAGTTATTAGTAATTAGACAAGTCATTGTAAAAAAGTAAACATTTCTAAAGGGGGCTGACAAAATTGACCTTAAAATTGGTCAAAGAAATAATACAAAATATCACTGGTTTACTAAACAGCACATGAGAAATATTTGAAACAGGATAAAAAAGTCACAATAATTTTGACTTCAACTGTATATTTTGGCTATGCCCATCTAAACAAACAAACAAACAAACATACATACATAGAGACAGACAGAAAGACAGACAGTAAAAAGCAAGCAAGCAAACAAACAAACAAATCAACAAACAAACAAACAAACAAGCCAGCAAGCAAACAAACAATCAAACAAATAAACAAAAAGTAAACAAGCAGGCTAGTAAGCAAACAAATGAGCAAGCATGCAAACAAACAAACAAACAAACAAAAAGTAAACAAGCAGGCAAGCAAGCAAGCAAGAAAACAAACAAACAAACAAAAACAATCAAAAAGCAAGCAAACAAATAAACAAGCGTGTAAGAAACCAACCAACCAAACAAACAAACAAACAAATAAAAAGCAAGCAAGCAAACAAACAAACAGAAAAGCAAATAAACAAACAAACAACCAACCAAAACAAAAAAGCAAACAAACAAACACAAAAGCAAACAAGCAAAGAAAAAATAAGTAAACAAACAAATAAACAAGCATGCACGAAACCAAACACATAAACAAACAAACAAAAAGCAAGCAAACAAACAAATAAACAAACAGAAAAGCAAATAAACAAACAAACAAACAAGCAAGCTAACAATCAACCAACCAAAACAAAAAAGCAAACAAACAAATACACAAGCAAGCAAGCAAACAAACAAATAAAGAAATAAACAAAAAGCAAGCAAGCAAACAATCAAACAAACAAACGAACAAACAAGCAAAAATCCAACCAAAACAAAAAAAGCAAACAAACAAATAAACAAACAAGCAAGCAAACAACCAACCAACCAAAAAACAAGCAAAGAAACAAATAAACAAACAGAAAAGCAAATAAACAAGCAAACAACCACCCAACCAACCAAAACAAACAAACAAAAAAAGCAAACAAGAAAAAAAAACGCAGGCAACAAACAAATAAAAAAACAATTCAGCAATACAAAGATACAAACAAAAAAAGCAAGCAAACAGAAACAAAAATACAGACAGACAGACAAAAGCAAGCAAGCAAAAAAGAAAAACAAGCAAGCAATAGACAAATAAAGCAAAGAAACAAATAAACAAATAAATAATCAATGTAAAAAAATCCGAACCAGCCCTGCTGAAAAAAAAAAGATTTTAAAGTCTTGAAAAAATATGATTTAAATCTCATAGCAGCTTCAACACTATACACAACATTATATACATGCACTACTGCATCAGTTTGTGAATCAACACAATAGTTTAAGGCAGAAAGAGTTTTTCAGGTAGTGCAGTGATTCACAGAATGATCTGCCATATTGACCAGCGTAACAGAAAGCAATAAACAGCGAACGCACCTGTAAACGATCTTATGTTCAGACTAAAACCCTCATTACTGCTCAGCTATAAACAGCCGCCGTATGCCGCGCTGTTAAAGATCAGTCAAGAGTGAGAAATCATGCAGAATGAACTGCTCCTTTCTCCGGGGAGAAGATATAAATGATCCGTCTGGAGCATCAGATTTAATCAATACAAACGCAGCGACACACAGACTGCATGCGAAAACACACACTTCCATACTGTAGAGCAGGGGAAAAGCAGTGTGTGAATGAAGACGTCTGCACAAAATCACAACACTCCAAAAATAAACAAAAAAACTGAAGTGACCATGAATGAGGTGTATTAGTGCTGCTTTTTAATATGTCAGAAATCGATATAGCTGTTAGTAAGAAGTTAATTAGCAGAGCAAAAGCCACAGTTAATGGTTTGACGCTAGCAAGAACTCTACCTTAAAATAAAGAGTGACCATCGCTTTTAAAGACATTCTAATATATAATTATTGGGATGGCAGACATACACCCACATTTTATTTACTTGTACTGCTTGTTCTAAGTAATAATTTAAAATTAGCACAATTATTAATGATTTTTTTAAACAACTTTATTGTTTTATGTTCAAACCACTTAAATTTGCTAAAAAGGAATAAGTTAACTTAATTGATTTGCGTTGTGAAAACATGAAGGAATTGAGTGGAACCATGCATTATCTACAGTGTAGTAAAGACACCACATTTTCTTTCACTTTTTGCAACATTTTCACATTTTTTTTGCAAGAGAGTAGAAAAGAGAAGGAAGGAAGGAAGGAAGGAAGGAAGGAAGCAGGAAGGAAGCAAAGAAGGATCCAAATAGGGAAAGAAAAGAAGGAACGAACGAAAGAAGGAAGGAAGGAAGGAAGAAAGGAAGGAAGGAAGGAGAGAAGGAAGGAAGGAAAAAAGCAGGAAGGAAGCAAAGAAGGAAGGAAGGAAGGAAAGGAAAGAAAAGAAGGAAGGAAGGAAGGAAGGAAGGTAAAAAGCAGGAAGGAAGCAGAGAAGGATGCAAGTAAGGAAAGAAAAGAAGGAAGGAAGGAAGGAAGGAAGGAAGGAAGGAAGGAAGGAAGGAAGGGAGGAAGGAAGGAAGGAAGGAAGGGAGGAAGGAAGGAAGGAAGCATGGAGGAAGGAAGGCAGGCAGGAAGGCAGGCAGGAAGGAAGCAAGCAAAAAAGGAACAAAGCTAGAAAGAAAAAAGAAAGAACGAAGCAAGGAAGGAATGAAAGAATGAAGGAAGGAAGCAAGGAATAAATTAGCAAGGAAGGGATGAAAGAAGAAAGGAAGGAGTTAGGGAAGAAATGAAGCAAGGAAGGAAGGAAGCAAGAAAGGAAAGGGGCAAGGAAGGAATGAAAGAAGGAAGGAAGGGATGAAAGAAGAAAGGAAGGAGTCAGGGAAGAAATGAAGCAAGGAAGGAAGGAAGCAAGAAAGGAAAGGGGCAAGGAAGGAATGAAAGAAGGAAGGAAGGAAGGAAGGAAGAAAGGAAAGAAAAATAAATAAATAAAGAAAGAAAGAATGAAAGAATGAATGAATGAATGAATGAAGGAAGGAAGGAAGGAAGGAAGGAAGGAAGGAAAGAAGCAAGGGAGGAAGGAAGGAAATAAGGAAGGAAGCAAGGAAGGAGGGAAAGCAAGCAAGGAAGGAAGGAGGCAAACAGGAAGGAAAGAATGAAGGAAGCAAGGAAATAAAGAAAGAAGCAAGGAAGGAATGAAGCAAGGAAGGAGGGAAGGAAGGAAGAAAGGAAAGAAAAATAAAGAAAGAAAGAAAGAAAGAAAGAATGAAAGAAAGAATGAATGAATGAATGAAGGAAGGAAGGAAAGAAGCAAGGGAGGAAGGAAGGAAATAAGGAAGGAAGCAAGGAAGGAGGGAAAGCAAGGAAGGAAGGAAGGAGGCAAAAAGGAAGGAAAGAATGAAGGAAGCAAGGAAATAAAGAAAGAAGCAAAGAAGGAATGAAGCAAGGAAGGAGGGAAGGAAGGATGGAAGCAAGGTAAGGAAGCAGTGAATGAAGGAAGGAAGAAAGCAAGGAAGGAAAGAAGGAAGCAAGGAAGGAAGGAAAGAAGGAAGGAAAGAAGGAAGGAAGAAAGCAAGGAAGGAACAAAGAAGGAAGCAAGTGTGGAAAGAATGTAATAAGGAAGGAAGGAAGAAAGTAATGAGGGAAGCAAGAAAGGAAGGATAGGAAGGAAGGAAAGAAGCAGTGAATAAAAGAAGGAAGCAAGTAAGGAAGGAAGTACTGTTAAATATTTGATTTCAGTTAACAAAAATGTTTTTTTTGACCAACAGTTTTATTAATAATAATAATAATAATAATAATAATAATAATAATAATAATAATTTTGTACAGCGCCTTTAAAGCTTAATTTTCTAAGCGTTTTACACAAAAAGACATATAAACAGATATAAAAACAGTTTTGAGTTACAATAAAAACTTTCAAACTTTCAAAATAAAACATTCAAACCAGATTAAACACTTTATCTTCAAACATTTACAAAGATTTAACAGATAAATCAGTTTAGTCTTTCTAGTCTTCGCTGGCTAAAGTAACCTCGCTCATTACTCATTCAGTCTCAGTGCTTTCGTCCCGTTCTGAAGCTCAGTCAGTGTCTGCAGTGATCTGCTGTTCAGCGGTGTGTGTGCTCTCGTTGACCCGCTGCCTCGGTCAGTGTTCTGACATTCAACACACACTTCATTAACATGCGATTAGAGTATTGTAATGAGCGAGCGGCAAACACAAGCCCATGCTGTCAGGAAGGCAGGTGAGCTGAACATGAGCGTGACACACCTCATTAAACACTCGGAAAACCTGCACAGCGTTCGCAGGCCTTTGAAAACAGCAGGGCTCCAGGGTTCGCTCCTGGGACCCTTGTCATTACGCTCTTTCCAATTACAGCACCGCCACACCAAAACACAAATATGATCAGTAATTGGAAATGGAACAGAGCGCCTCAGAATAGCGAGTGTGTGTGTCCTGATAATCAACGCTAACGTTTGTGATTTTGTTTTGCCGTCTATTCTCTAACGCGCTGATTAATTGTTGGGAATCAATGCAAGCGGACCCCGACCGAGCCGCATGTTCTGGATGATTATCAGATATTCAGCAGCTGCCCAATTAACAGAGGAAGCAATCATTTCCCATCAGAGGAGCGTCTCTGCGTGGGTCCTCACCTTGAGAAGGTGTTGTAAACTCCGCAGGACATTTCTCTATAATCCCCAACTCTGACGAATAGCTGCGGCACGCAGGACGCATACAAAGAGCTGCTCAAAATACTCAGACCTCAACCGTTAATGCATTCTGTTTCATATAATATTTAAGTCACACTTTATAGCTAGAGGTTTAGAATAAGATCATGTAGAATATAATAAATTTAACTATTAAAAGCTATTAGTAATTAGTAGGGCCAGATGGAATCTGCAGACATTTTTTACTATTTCTGCAGAGTATTTTGTTTAAAATCTGCAGATTTATGCAGAATTATTTTGGGAGTATTATAACTAAACTTAATATATGAAACAAAAAGTAATACCTTTTTAACTTGTATTTAATGTTTACAATGCAAATCCAATTAGATCCAATTCATTTGGTAAACAAAGCAAGTCTCTCATATAAAATCTCTACTAAAAGACAGAAAATATTACTTTACAAACTGTATTGTAAAAAAAATAATTTGAATATTTTCATATTAGTCAATATTATTACTGAAATTAATTTAAAAATGGAATAAATATACATTTACACACATTTACAACAGTAAATAAACAGAATCAATGATGGGCTAAAAATCTGTGGAATTCTGCGCGCTCAGATTCCCTGTGGCCGTAGTAATTCAACACAGGCTCATTGTGAGAATGTAGTCCCGAGTACGTTTCTGGAAACCGCACATTACGTGGTCAGAGGTACGTATGGCTGCGTTTCATTTTTTTTTAAACGAACGCTACGGGGCGCTGTGACGCCGTTTCTTCTCGCGCACGCCGGACGACTGCCTCGTGTGGACGACTTTACCGCTGCAACCAGTTTGTCCCGTTAGCTCGATGTGTTCGCCGGCGGACTCGAGACGCAGAGAGGAGTTGACCACCACGACGCCGACGCCGGGGTTCGAGTCCGGCGAGGAGCGGTTCCAGAAAGCAGGTAAGACAAACACAGAATCCATATAACGAAATAAATTAGTAAACAACAGGGTGAGAACGCGGTGAAGTCTGAAAATGTGGTAAAAATGAGACGAGGGGTTTTGTTTTATTCTGGATTGCCTTTTTGAAAGCTGTTGGTTGGGTTTAGGGAAGTGTGTGTGGGTGGGTAAATCAATAAGATTTTGGTTGGGTTTAGGGAAAGGGGAGGGTGGGTCAGTCCGATTGGATGGTCAGTCAGTCATTCAGTCAGGCAAAAACGGTCTGCCGACAGCGGCCTCTGGTGGGTTTAAGCGAGAATGGCAGGCGTGAACGGCACTCACGAGAGACATTTGAGATCTAAAAAAAAGGCATCCGCAGCGGTCTCTCGTGGACTTGCCAAAGCAAAAAGTGCAAAAAGACGTACCTGACGGGACGTATTCCGCGGCCTCCAGAAACGTACTCGGGACTACGTTCTCAGAATGAGCCTGGGTTGTAGTAATTAGTTACTAGTTAATAAAAGTTATTAGTTACTAATAAAGTGATGGCATATAATAACCTGAATGTTTCTGATGTTGATTGTAATAGAGTAATGTGCACCTTTTCTAAAAGCTGCTTTAAAGCAATAATGATTGTGAAATGTACTATACAAATAAACTTGCATTTAGTATGTAGTTTATAAGTACTAATAAGCCGGCAATGATTGGCAGGTAATGAGCCAGTACTTAGTAATGGGAATTGTAGCTTATATCAGTTACGGTGCATTCACACGAGGCTTCAGTGTTAACGCTTGACAGAGGGCGTGCCTGAAGTTGGGTCTGCGCGATTGTCAAAGCAGCGCCAGCCAATGAAATTAGTCAACAATCGGCTACTGTCTGAGCTGGTGTATTTACATACAGCGATCTGATTGGCTGACGCTTCCGTCAGCGCTTGAAAAGTTGAGAAAGTCCCAACTTCTGCAGCGAGCAACACCACTGAAGCGGCGCCGACGGATCCACAATGCAGTTAGGCAACGCCTGACGTCACCCATTCAAAGTGAATGGGAAGCGTTGACGCTGACGCCCCGTGTGAATGGGGCGTTACATCAGGGCTTTATGTTAGGGTTGAAGTACATCGAGAAGACCGTTAGCAAAGAAAAAAAAACAATCAGCAGCCTGACAACAGCACTGTTGTGTTTAACTGAAGGGTTAATTCTGAGAAAACAACATCCTGGATATATTTTATGCCCCTTAATACATGGCTTCTTACCACAAACAAATTTTACAAAAAAAAACATTTTTTGAGCTGTAATAAATTATTAAATCTTTAATTAAACACACAGCTGACAGAAACAGAAGATGGAGTATACACTAACATGTGCATTATTTAGACACTAGATGGAGACACACAGTCAGAAACACAAAGCTGACAGAAACAGCTGACGGAGTATACACTAACCTGAGCATTATTCAGACACTAGATGGAGACACACAGTCAGAAACACAAAGCTGACAGAAACAGCTGATGGAGTATACACTAACCTGCGCATTATTCAGACACTAGATGGAGACACTCAGTCAGAAACACAAAGCTGACAGACACAGCTGTTGGAGCATACACTAACATGCGCATTATTCAGACACTAGATGGAGACACACAGTCAGAAACACACAGCTGACAGAAACAGCTGATGGAGTATACACTAACCTGTGCATTATTCACACACTAGATGGAGACACACAGTCAGAAACACACAGCTGACAGAAACAGCTGATGGAGCATACACTAACCTGCACATTATTCAGACACTAGATGGAGACACACAGTCAGAACCACACAGCTGACAGAAACAGCTGATGGAGTATAGACTAACCTGCGCATTATTCAGACTTTAGATGGAGACACACAGTCAGAAACACACAGCTGACAGAAACAGCTGATGGAGTATACACTAACCTGCGCATTATTCAGACACCAGATGGAGACACACAGTCAGAACCACACAGCTGACAGAAACAGCTGATGGAGTATACACTAACCTGCGCATTATTCAGACATTAGATGGAGACACACAGTCAGAAACACAAAGCTGACAGAAACAGCTGATGGAGTATACACTAACCTGCGCATTATT
>CAIGQQ010010188.1:800949-822398 GCA_903798035.1 Danio albolineatus
TGCATGCTCCTCCATGTGTGCGTGCTTGTGTGTGTGTGTGTGTGTGTGTGTGTGTGTGTGTGTGTGTGTGTATCACCCCAAATCAGGCCCACAAGTGTCTGAGCGCTCCCCCCGAGGATATTAACGCATCAAACACCCCCCCCCCCCCCCCCACACACACACACACACACACACATGAAAGCAGACACACTCCCGTCCTGAACACACGCACACACACTCCTGGCGCAGACTTCCTTAAAGTGAGATCTCACAGCGAAGGCGCAAATGAAGTGGCAGAACAAGAATACAGACGTCAAAGTCAGTCTCTCCTGATTCTCACAGGCGTCTGCCGTTCCTCCACAGCCTGTCAATTGCCTCTCCGCAGGGACTGCAGATTTCACTCGATTATTCCAGAGGGAACGTCCCACGTGAAAACACACACGTCCAATTAACACACCGCACAGAGAAGCCGGCTTACATGTTTCTGTCTGCGATATCAGCGCCAGCAAACACATCCAGAGATACTGACAGCAAATCTTTAAACATTTCACAACAAATCACTTCAAGCTGGACAAAACACAGCCTGCGTACGCACACACACACACACACACACACACACACACAGGACAAAACTGATATTCTGCTTCTCATTAATCTTCTGCATGCTGTACACTAGTTAGTACCAAGTGTGCCGCAGGCCTCCATTTGAGTGACGCTCCCTGCCGTTAGATCGCCCCCTGGGGGCTGGCTGCAGTACAAGTCATAAACCCCGCCTCCCCCATATTAACCAATGACACGAGTTGCCGTGAGACTGTGTTGGTTTGTTAAAATAAATAGCCTAAATAAAGTTAAAGTTAAATATTCGCAGTTTCAGAGAGGCCTATATTAAACTGTTTTTACTATTAATTTCACATTTAAATAAGCAGGACAGGCTTTTACAACGTATTTAACAAAAAAAAAACGTGACACGTGACGGAACACGTCGTAAAGGACGAGAAAAAAATTGATCATGCTAGACTTTCTGCGACGGTGTCGTGAAGCGTCGCAGGCATGGAATCGGTTGTCGTGAACTATGCCACATTACACAAGAAGACACGATTGAATCTTGTGTCACGACGCCTATTTGTCGCTTACGATTCTCTACGATGCCCTACGTCAAGAAAATCGTGGCAAAATCGTGTGATCTGACCGGAGCTTTAGTCATGTCAAGGAAAACAGGTGATCGTTACTTAGCATTAATTCTTTTTATGGGTTTGAAATCATAATAAGGAAGACAAAACTAATGTTAGCGATGTCCACATTGATCTCTTGTAACATTAATTGAACTTGATATACAGGTCAGTTTGAGTTTCAGCATGTTATTGAGTTAGTTAATCTACTGAGTTTGCTGTTTTTAAAAATATTAAACATTCTAGAAACGGCATATTATACAACAAACAGAAAATAAATGTTATATACAGTGTTGCCAGATGTAGCTGACTGATTCCAGCCCAAAAACAATCCAAAACCCGGCCAAATGCAAAGACTGAAAAATGAAAAGTGGGGGGTGGGGGTGTTGACCGTGGCAAGAAAACCTGCCCAATCTGGCAACGCTGGTTATATATTATTTATATACATATGTTATATATTATTAAATGTAAATGTTGTCAATGCTGTAAATGTTACATATTATGTATATACATATCAACACACACACACACACACACACACACACACACACAGACACACATACATATATATATACAATAAACATTCAAGTGAATGTAAATTCCTCTTTGCCAGATATAATTAAGGCATCAAATAAACCAAATGAAAACAAAGGCAAAGGACAAATAATAAACAATATACAAGCGATGTTGCAGCAGCTGACAGACATCAGCTGACGTATTAATACTGCACAAATTGATAATGATTACTTGATATAGTGCTGGGATGTGTAGATTTCCTGTGGATATATTCAGTAATATTGCTGTATCTTTTGCTAATATAAACGCATGATTTTGCCCCCGTGGCATACAGCTGTCCATGATATTTTGAGTCCTGTTGATTGTTAATTAAACATAAAAACCTTTCTAAAAAGGTTTGTGTTGTTTATATGCTATTGTTCATATGTATTTCTAATTTCTATTTTTAACAGTTATTTCTACCCCTATGAAGATAGTTTAAAGAGTTCACACTTAGCTGATGATTGATAATAAAGCTTGTTTGGCATGCTGTCCTGGGAGAGAGCCCTGAGCTCATGAGATCCTCGAGCCCGGGGCTCTCTCCTGTCTGCAGGGCGAGAGGGGAGTTTGAGCACAGGTAGATCTGGAGAACTCCCCTGCTGTAGTAGCTGATGAACAGATAGTGATCGCTCTTCAGAGATAACTACTTACTAGGAGCATGTCTATGGTGCTGATGTGGATTAGTCCATTAACTTAAGCTGCATGTTTGTGGACGGTGGGAGGAAACCGGGGAACCCGGGGGAAACACACGCGAGCACGTGGAGAACGTGTAAACTCCACACAGAAACGTCAGCTGGCTTGGTGAGGACTAGAACCAGTGACGTTCTTGCTGTGAGGCAACAGTGCTAACCACTGGGCCACCGTGCCACCCATCTAGGAAAGGAGGAGGAGTAGGAGTGGAGGAGGGATTCTTCAGATGAAGATGGCTGTGATGTGGAGCTTAGGGTGTTTATAGTGGCTTAGGAATCGTCTGATTGGTGGATCATTAATTGAATAATACAGCACCGGCTGTGATCAATCATAAGCACATGATCCTCTTGAAGATAGTTTATAAATAAATTTCCCAAATACCAACAACTCGTTAAAAGAGAAATATTTTTGGGTTCATAGCTTATTTATTTTGCATCCAACATACATGTTTATTAAATTATTTTAAAACAGCTGACATCACAAAGTTTGTAATAAATTCTATACAGTATTGTTGCGTGTTTTTAAAAATGTAAGCACATATTTATTCAGGGATCATACGGGCGGCGGTCAAATGAGAAGTTCGGGGGCATGCTTGATTTGATGTACAAGCGTTTGGTTGGTAGTTTGATTCCGCGGCTCCGCCTCTGGCTCCATCAGGTAGTCCCTTCTGTGCATGCCTAGACTCCAATTTCAGCAGTGTTTTGTGACAGTTTGCGCCCATCATGTGGCGTTTTGCATTCAAAGCAATCAATGGGAAAAAGTGCTGTCACATCGACCATATTTTTTTATTTTACAGTCATCGATTAACCGTTACACTTTACCCCATTCAAACACAAGTGACATGTCTTGTGTATTCTATAGTCTTTGTTAGTACTAAGCCAAACGCAGGTGTTTTGTGCTTCGGTGTTTGTGTGGGAAGGCTGAGCTGATTTTAAACTGCAGTTTCATTGTTTGTAAAACTCCAAAAATACAATTACGCTTTCACCTAGGTCATTTTCTGGCAACATAAGCAGTTATTGATGTCACACGAGCACCGCAGGTCGCAGATCAATGAGACTGAACCACAAAACTAGCTGTGCATTATTTCACATTTTTTTCAGCAGAGTAAGTAACGGCCGTCTTTACAGAAATCTGACGTTATCTGACATTTCGGCTTCTTTTAATGAGCTGATCAGCTGAATCAGGTCTGATTATGGAGACTTAGAGAAGTTGCACACCACAATAATGCATTTACAGCCATTTCTACTTTCTGCTGGAAAGTGACTACATAAACATTATTAAACAGCTTTCCTTGATTCTGATTGGTAACAACATTCTCCTATATAACATTCACCAGCATGGACCACGCCACACTTTGAGCTAGACTTTATTGTAGGGATGAAAAGGATGGTAAGGGAACAGTGGGATGAAGGGGAAGGGAGGTAAGAGGATAAACCATGAACAGGTAGGTTGATCAGGCACTCTACGATGAGTCCTAGAGACTCAGATAGGGGGTACTGTCTCTGTACTGTAATATTTGGGTGTGATTGGATTCCCCGATTCCACCTAAAAAGGAAGAGAGGGTTATAGGATTGTTAATGGGAAGCGAGGAAATAAAGGGAGGCTGGGTTCGAGAGAACGAGAGGATCAGTTCTAGAGGGCTGGTCTGCATTTAATACGTTTTAAGGAGTAGGTGATTGGTTAAGGAGACAAAGCTGCACGATCCCAGCTTCTGTGACTACATGTACATCATCGTGTGATGATTGACTGATCACTGAGCCAGCGACAGCAAAATGAGTGCAATAACACGACAGTCGACCAACAGAGAAAACAAAAATCATGCAGCCATTGGCTAAATTCTCCGTCAGTCAAACTAAGTAGGAAGTGTAACTGTGACTGATCGACAGCAATGACTGAGAGACAGCATATGCAGAGCGTCTAAACACTCCACTGCTTTGTTTAGATGTTAATAACTATAACTTTGACTTTTTATTCAGTCTCATTTTATCTGTAACACTGTAAGCTATGACTTCGCCTTGCTTTTTACTACAAAGATGCCGTTTTCACGTGTAAGTACCACAGTAAACAACAGGTCTCTGGTAGAAACGGTGACATAAACAAACGAATAACCATCCATATTCCACACTATTATTCTTGATAATAGTGTTGTAAATGTGTTTCGGGACTGGTGAAAGTGTTTTGCGTCTTGTTAATTTGTTTTCTAAAATGTAAACTTGTTTTGTCCTTGGTAAAACAGTTTTTCCTCTGTAATTGTGTCTTATGAGAGGTAAAAATGTTTTCCAAAATGTAAATTTGTAATGTTGTTTTGCGCTTCCCGGCCACCGTAGTTTTACTGCAAATGTCACATCCTTAACGCTGGAACTGCGCTCATGCATCAGTCATTTGTATTTTGAATACTCCTTGATGCAATCCAACATTAGATGAGTTTTTATATTTATTCAGCTCTACTTTTGTTGGTCCTGCAGCCTCGGCCATCATCATGTTCACGATTACAGCGTACGAGTGGCCCTCCTTAACAGATTGATGCAGTACGTCTGGTGTTTGTATCTGGCCCGCGTCTTTTAGAAACTCCAAACACCGACCACACGTAAAGCAAAACCGCGTCAAGCTGCTCGTGTGTTTGCCACAAAACATCCCTCAGCCGCAGTCCATGTTCGGCCACCATAAACTTTATTTACGCCATTTACTCCACAACATGAATTTACCGCGCTCAGCACCAGCGACGACAACAACAACGCCTTCGCCGCGTCACTTCCGGTGTTTGGTACATTCCCTTTCCGTAAAGAATCTGTGATTGTAAATGTGTTTCGGGACTGGTAAAAGTGTTTTGCGTCTTGTTAATTTGTTTTCTAAAATGTAATCTTGTTTCGTCCTTGGTAAAACCGTTTTTCCACTGTAATTGTGTCTTATGAGAGGTAAAAATGTTTTCCAAAATGTAAATTTGTCTCGAGCTTCGTAAAAGTGTTTCACACTTTGTAATGTTGTTTTGCACTTCCCGGCCACCGTAGTTTTACTGCAAATGTCACATCCATAACGCTAGAACTGCTGATTCTGCATCCGCCATTTGTATTTTGAATTCTCCTCGATGCAATCCAACATTAGAGGAGTTTTTGGATTATTTAGTTCTACTTTTGTTGGTCCTGCAGCCTCGGCCATGATGAAAAACACTCAACGTCTCTGTTATTTGATTCCTTAAGACAAATCACTGGAGTCCAGCAGGAAAAACACCAACAATCACATCACACACAGCCAGTCAAGCATCACTGAAGTCATTGT
Organism: Danio albolineatus; assembly: GCA_903798035.1. Lineage (NCBI taxonomy): Eukaryota > Metazoa > Chordata > Actinopteri > Cypriniformes > Danionidae > Danio > Danio albolineatus. The sequence continues at coordinate 806,619 of CAIGQQ010010188.1, forward strand.
GTGTGAGTGTGTGTGTGTGTGTGTGTGTGCGCGCGAACAGACCGAATCCATCTACACACTCTTCTGAGCGCGTGTGTTTTGTGATTGAGTGTCAAGCTGCAATTGCAGTGTGTGCTGGCATTAACCGCTACACAACAGAAGTAAAAGCAGTCATCAAAGACACACGGTTACCAGCTCCAGCAATGCATTTCGAGCCTATCACCGCTGGACTTCAAATAGGACTCCTGCTGTGCAAATGATATCCATCTGTTTGATCTTATTTTGATGGTAAGCAAACCTTATCATACAGTGTTTCCTACACAGACTGCAGTCATTCCGTTCAAATGCATCGCCTCCAGACTGCAAATAAAATGCTTTCGTCTTGTTTCTAATTAAAGAAGCATTTTCTAGACAAGTAAAACATGTTGTTTTGTTTCCGGAAGCAATTTCTAGACAAGCAATAAGTGAAGTTTATTTATAAACTAATTTGGAGAGGATCACGTGCTTATGATTGATCACAGCCGGTGCTGCATTATTCAATTCATGATCCACCAATCAGACGACTCCTATAATGTATAATAGTGTATGATAGAACCCATTGTATTTAATTTCAGTCATGAAGGCTGCATCATGTATGCGGATGCGGCCAAAAAAGTGTCCTCTGGAGGACAAAAGAAGCCAAAAACCTCCTTTTACGACCAGCACACCCATGAGTCCACCAAGTAGCACAAATTGATTCGCTATTTAGAGCCCCTATTATACACTAAAAAGGGTCATATATTGGTTTTGGGGGTCTCCAACAGCAGGCTGATCTGCATGCATGGTCAAAAAACACTTTCATTGTCTTATAAACTGCATTTATTTTTACCTTATTATCCCAGCGACTCCTATCTGAACCGTTCAGTGATTCATTTGTTTCCAAACTCCTCCTTAGCGCGATGCTAAACTGCGCTGATTGGACTGATGACCCAGTCTGTTGCGATTGGTCGACATCATGCAGCGCGAGAGAATGCCCACCACGCCTGATCAATATTGAAGTAGTCATAGTGTGTGCGTGAGCATATCTGCCAACACTCGTTTTTCTCGGGAGTCGCCCGTATTTCAGACACCTCACCCCCGAAACTAACCCCCCGGTCTCCCAGCATATCACTCTATTCTTAACCAGAAGTAAAAACAGCGACACACATGCAGTATTAATGCACACAGCGGCAAAAGCTGAACCATTATGAAACAGGACCGCCGCATGTGTGTAGGAGAGCTGATGCAGCCATAGCGGCAACAAACAGCAGAGGAACACAAGCTCACAAACGCATTTTAATCCGTAAACAAAGCGGCACGCGTCGCGTTTACAACGTGCTTTTAGACGCGATATGAGAATACAAGTTAACCAGAGACACTACAAGCGGTTACAAGATACAAAACACAAATACATCATTTACAAGCTGGAGAAAACAATGAGGCGACCGTTTTAATCACACGCACTCACACTTGCTGGATAGCAAGCCAGATTCACCGTCAGGCCACTGGGAAATGTCCCGCTGCTCCCTATGGCCAGTCCGCCCCTGCATACATCAATAGTCTTTTCTGCTCCTTCCTTTAACAAACGGTCAACGAATCCTCCGCTGTAAGCGTGTAGATTTCAGAAGCTCCTCAGAGGAACACAGCACAAGGCTGGGCTATAATGCTGAGGCATTTCTGCAGAGATAAACCTCCACCACTGACTCTTCACAGTCTCATCTCTGGTTCATCTGCACACTTCCAGTAATATCCAGCTGAGCACATGTCTGCTACAGTGCTCTTCTCAGTGTTGCCAGATGTAGCTGACTGACTCCAGTCCAAACCCTCTCCAAAAGGTTTTTACCTGCACAATCAAATTCAAAACCGCCCAATCTGGCAACCTTTGCTCGCTGCTGTTGTTTGTGGGCGGGGTTGGGGGTTTCGAATCTTCCCCGGTCTGTGCGTGCACAAATGGGCGGGGCTTATGTTTTGTGTTCACGTCATGCCGAAACAACTAAAGACTCGTAAGCATGGCGATTCGTTTGAGGAACTATGAGTCGACTCTTTTATAGATGAATGAATAGTTTTAAACACTGAGCACTTTCAGATTTATCTGGACATTTCACTTCACTCAGAGCTGTGTTACACACTGATGAAGATCATCCTCAAAAACCCATAATAGGGGCTCTTTAAACAACATCGCGCAAAATGTGAAAATTACAGTTGCGCTGGTCTGAAAATAGCAACAAATCACGCCAAACACGTCTTGCGCCTTATTGCGCCGGGTGTTTAAGGCTCTATAACAGTATGGATCTGGATCTAGTGTGTTTTTGTGATGTAAAAACTGTTTTATAGCCTTCATGGAAATAGAAAATTATTAATATTTTCTAATGTTCAGAAAAATTTAGCAGACTTCAATGTTTACACCTGTTTTTGACCATTCGTGACCCATAAGTCAGCAGGTGGGTTAAGTTAAGCTGTCATAAATGTTGCATAATCATCACACCGATCATTGAAACCATGAAAGTTGGCACCATTGCAAGCAAGGGCATCATCGGGGAGCTTCCTCTGAATACAGCATAACGGTGTAGTCGTGTTGTTCGTACACTCACTCAGGGTTGTGTGGTCCTGTCATCTCTGCCCTCTCGTGTCAGACACCATGATGATTTCCTTCTGTTCCAGCATCTGTGGCTTTCAGACTCTGTCACCTTACATGAACATGAAGGCACCCGGGTCTGATCCGTGCAGCACACCGCCGCATGATTTAATAAGCCAATGACACCTTCACTTTGCTGCTGCTCTTCCTAAAACAGATCTCCTCCTCTAGACGAGTGATGCATTTTGCCAGGCTGATTTCGCGGGCGCCGGTGCCAAGCCCAGACACCGGTGAATAATGCATATCTCAATAAGTAATGTAGAGGCGACCCAGAGGGAATTCTGACCAGATGCCTGTACACCTGCTGATGCATCGAGTTGTCACGCTTGTTTGCTTTCATTTATGAGTGCAAGTAAACATCTCTGAGATTCATCTTTGACGTGCTGATGATCTCCTCCCTAATTCCAGACTCGCTCGGTATTTCGAGCTGTTTTGTTCTGTCGGTAAAGCATTGCACTGCAGACGCTGAATACTTTCCTGAGGAAACTGCATCCTCATTGTACTCCACTTATTTGTATGCATTTTCTACTTCTCTCTTATGTGTGAACAGCTTGTAATGAAACAAGACCTTGCCTGACTTTCTAGGTTATCTATGCAAGCATGTCGATTTGTTTTCACGTGTCAGACTTAAAAGGATGTGGGGTGTTATGCTCTCCGATATGAGATTATAATGTTCAGGACAGAAGCGGCACGGTGGCTCAGTGGTTAGCACTGTGACCTCACAGCAAGAAGGTCGCTGGTTTGAGTCCCGACTGAATCAGTTGGTGTTTCTGTGTGGAGTTTGCATGTTCTCCCCGTGTTGGTGTGGGTTTCCTTCGGATGCTCCGGTTTCCCCCACAGTCCAAACACATGCGTTGTAGACCGTTTCAATGTGGTCATGTTATTGGCCCATGAACATTTCCTGCTTGTTATCAAACTATTACTGTAACAAGAGGCAATTCAAGGCGCCACGGTGGCCTAGTGGGTAGCACGTTCGCCTCACAGCAAGAAGGTCGCTGGTTCGAGCCTCGGCTGGGCCAGTTGGCATTTCTGTGTGGAGTTTGCATGTTCTCCCCGTGGTTGCGTGGGTTTCCTCCGGGTGCTCCGGTTTCCCCCACAGTCCAAAGACATGTGGTACAGGTGAATTGGGTAAGCTAAATTGTCCGTAGTGTATGAGTGTGAATGCGAATGTGTGAATGTTTCCCAGAGATGGGTTGTGGCTGGAAGGGCATCCGCTGCATAAAAATATGCTGGATAAGTTGGCGGATCATTCCGCTGTGGCGACCCCGGATTAATAAAGGGACTAAGCCGAAAATGAATGAATGAATAAGGGCAATTCAATCATAACTTAAATGTTAAAACAGCTATCATAACATTATTTAACAATATGTGGCTCTTTTCGGATTCTCAGAAGACGTAAAACAGAAAGTATGTTGGGACTGTTGTTATTGTTTACATTCCTCAAAATGGAACTGATGAACTAAATTGAGCAAAGTGTATGCATGAGTGTGTATGAATGAGAGTGTTTTCCAGTACACTCAAAAGTATGTACTTATCTTTTAGAACAGTATAAGTATCCAAATTGGCATGCACCAATTGTCATTTTGGATCATACCATGGAGTTTAAACGTGAACTGGATGCTCATTAGCACTGCACATCCTCAACCGAGGTCTCTAATAATGAGCTGAATGAGCTGAGTGGTCTTCAGGACAGCTCAAAAGCCCTGTACTACACAACCCTGTATCCTGAGACAGACTCCCATAAGGTGACTAAAGAACTCGTCCTTTATTTGGCAGAGTTGGCGTCCCTATAGAGATTCCGACTGACCAAAGCACTCTTTTTGCTTGTTGACCTGTGCAACTTGCTGGACGTTAAATGTGTAATTGGGATGCTTTTGTTTGGAGGAAAAGATTGGGTTGGGTACAGTACTGTATGGTGTGCATTTATGTTCATTTCCACCGTCATAGGAACCAAAAAGGCAAACCATACCACATTTTTGCCACCCTTTCTAAAGAGAACCTAACACAACAGAACTGTACTAAAAGGCTAGACTAACCGCTGAATGCTATGGGTTTGGTATCTCAAAAACATTGCAATAACTAGATGCTTTGTTTTCAGTGAAGACTTAGAGAAATTTGTTCAGGCTTTTATCAGCAGCAGGGCGGATTACTGTAACTGACTCCTCACTGGCCTACAGACAGTCAGACAGTTGTAGCTCATCCAGAACACTGCGGCCAGGATTCTGACCAGAACCAGAAACTCCAAGAGTCAAAGCAGGGTGAATCCACCTTCAGCTACTAACAGCGCCCCTGCTGCTGGAGTCAGCTTTGGAATCAGTGTTATTTTAACACTTGTATAGTGGTTCCCATATAAACTCTGAGGGAGTGCTAATTTTAACTCTAAGGTAGTTAAATCTACTATTTAAAATTTGTAGTGTAGGTTTGTCCAATATTGCATCCCATCGAGCGCTATTTTTAAGCACACAGCCAAAATACAACATGGTAATAATGTTATAATTGCACGCAGGAATTACCCATGGCTAATATGCTATATGTGCTCCATTCTTTTTTTATTCATTCAAAATCTGTTTTAACACATTTCAATCTGTTTTTTAATAAATAAAATAATAATAATAAATATAATAAATAATACATATTCAATAAATAAATATTTTATTTACAAAATCAATACTGTAAAACAAACATGGAAGATCAAAAATAGAAAATACTTGCATAAATCTTTCACTGGAAGTTTACCGTTGCCTGAAAAACACTAGCTGTGCATCGAGCCCAATGTACTGTACTGTACTACACAGTAAAATCAACAGTGTAAAACATGCAGTATCACATGTCAATAACACGCTAATTGTTAAAATGTTTAATTAACAATATACAGTGGTAACGGCGGCACATTGACAGTGTGGTTGCAAGGTGCAATATGATGTGATTTTCCTTTGTCACAACAAGGGCAAAAGATCGTGATATGTCAGACACACACCACAGAAAAGTGTAAAAGTTAATGTTACACTGATAGGAGTACTTCCTTAAGGACACTTGTATCGTAATAACAACACTAGTGGGTGTTAAATGCCCCACAGTGTAAAACTTTGATAACTACAGGAAGTGTAACATTCTACACTGTCAGTGTATTTACTCAACACTTTAGAGTGTTATTGTTACACTGCAAATTTAACACTACACACTTTAACACTTGATAGACTGGGACCATATATGATCCTCAGTAGTGTTAAAATCAACACTTGAGTGTTAAATTGACACTACTTATTTTACTGTGTAAAATGAACAATGGCGCTCAGTGCAAAAGAGCCATCAGATCTCCCTGAGCAGATTCAGTTTCATTAGATAGAGTTTTCTAGAGCCCTCATGAGGCAACAGCTCTAACAACTGCTTTATCATCATACATTTCAGAAACCCTCCTGTTTCTGTAACATCAGGAGAAAGTCACACAACACCAGACGCCCTTGACAGCTAGATTTGGATTATTGGAATTAACAAAGGGCTTTTGGCAGGTGCTCCTTTCAGATGATGCAAAAGAAAAGGTCTTCCTTTCAGGGTTCATTAGGAATCTGACACCTTCCAGAGATATATGGATGCAGTTTTCTGCTCCACTGCTAACAATGATGGCCTCTTGAGAACGTGTCCTCGTCTGGCCGGTCTGTGCTACTTTCACACAAAGCCCGATCTTTTCAAGAAAAACCTGAAGGGAATGGTGAGCCTGTCTGCGGCACTTCTATACGGGACGCTCAGGGCATCAGGATTCCCCAGTGATTCAACAATGATTATTACCATTTCTCGTAAGGCAAGGCAAGGCAAGGCAAGTTTATTTATATAGCACATTTCATACACAGTGGCAATTCAAAGTGCTTTGCATAAACAGAAATAAAATTGAAGTATAAGAAAATAAAAACAAATAATAAAAAAACATAAAAACAGATTAAAATGAGTAAAAACAAGTTATAAAAGAATGAAAAAGAAAAAGACACAATAGTGCGATCTGTCGGACGTAGCACAGAGCTCATTCAGTAAAGGCACAGCTAAACAGATGTGTTTTCAGTCTTGATTTGAATGTGCCTAATGTTGGAGCACATCTGATCATTTCTGGAAGCTGATTCCAGCAGTGGGGGGCGTAATAGCTGAAAGCAGATTCACCCTGCTTTGACTGAACTCTTGGAATTTCTAGTTTATATGATCCTAATGATCTGAGTGATCTGTTAGGCTTGTATTCAGTCAGCATATCTGTAATTTATTGAGCTCCTAGGCCATTAAGTGATTTGTAGACAAGTAATAATACTTTGAAATCTATTCTGAATGTAACTGGGAGCCAGTGTAGAGACCTGAGGACAGGTGTGATGTGCTCTGATTTCCTGGTTCTGGTCAGAATCCTGGCCGCAGCATTCTGGATGAGCTGCAACTGTCTGACTGTCTTTTTGGGAAGTCCAGTGAGGAGGCCATTACAGTAATCCACCCTGCTGCTGATAAAAGCATGAACAAGTTTCTCTAAGTCGTACCACGCTGCAAAAACCTGAAAATTAAATGCTAAAATCTGTAAATTAGCATTGTTCTGTATTTTGTGACTGATGTTTTTACATTAGTAGATAACATATGAAACCAATGCAAATGCACAAACATAATATAGGTAAATTTCCGCTGACTAATGCAAAATGCACAATGCATTTGCACAAATGCACAAACTTCCCCTCAGTCGTATCTTCTGCACAAATTCGAATAATTTAAGTGAAGTTTATTTATGAACTAATTTCGAGAGGATCATGTGTTTATGATTGATCACAGCCGGTGCTGCATTATCCAATTTATGATTCACCAATCAGACGATTCCTGAGCCACTATAAATACCCTAAGCTGCATATCAAAGCCATCTTCATCTGAAGAATCTCCCCTTCCACCCCTACTCCTCCTCCTTTCCTAGATGGGTGGCACAGTGGCCCAGTGGTTAGCACTGTTGCCTCACAGCAAGAACGTCACTGGTTCTAGTCCTCACCAAGCCAGCTGACGTTTCTGTGTGGAGTTTACACGTTCTCCCCGAGCTCGCGTGTGTTTCCCCCGGGTTCCCCGGTTTCCTCCCACCGTCCACAAACATGCAGCTTAAGTTAATGGACTAATCCACATCAGCTCATAGATATGCTCCTAGTAAGTAGTTATCTCTGAAGAGCGATCACTATCTGTTCATCAGCTACTACAGCAGGGGGGTTCTCCAGATCTACCTGAGCTCAAACTCCCCTCTCGCCCTGCAGACGGGAGGGAGCCCCGGGCTCGAGGATCTTATGAGCTCAGGGCTCTCTCCCAGGACAGCATGCCAAACAAGCTTTATTATCAATCATCAGCTAAGTGTGAACTCTTGAACTCTAGTTAAATAACTAATGAACTCAGTTTTAACTCTCGTTAAAATAATTGAACTATAGTAGAGGTGAAAAACATACTGCTGGTAAATTACAGCGAGTGATGTGGTGTTCTGTGTATGGTGTGAACTCAACATTACACTGTAAGCTGCTCAGCTAATGTTGACTGACAGCATTTACATTTTAAAAAATTAGCTTCATTTACAACATTTAATTTAAACATTTAATTCCAGTTTGCTTTTTTGTAGCTCATCAATAAACAAAAAAGGTTACGTCCAATTAGAAATGGCGATCTCTTTTTATATTAAAGGTATTCGCCCCGACCCTCTCCACTCCTCTCAAACAGGATGGTAGGCCAAATCAAAGGTTACAATGGGCAAACTTTGGCCCGCGGGCCCTACTTTGGGCATCTCTGGACTAGATATTCTTCAGGACACTAGTATTCAGCTTAAAGTGACATTTAAAGACTTCACTAGGGTAATTAGGGTAAAGTTAGGGTAATTAGGCAGGTCATTGTATAACAGTGGTTTGTTCTGAGACAATCCAACACTAATATTGCTGAAGGGGGCTAATAATATTGACCTTAACATGGGTTTAAAACAATTAAGAACTGCTTTTATTCTAGCCCAAATAAAACAAATAAGACTTTCTCCAAAAGAACAAACATTAGAGGAGATACTGAGAGAAACTCCTGAATCTGTTCAACATCATTGGGGAAATATTTGAAAAGAATAAAACATTGACAGGAGGACTTCAGCTGTAATTCATCCCTATAATCCTCCCTGCGAGTAGACAAAAAGCTAAACAAAATATCTGTGATAACCTTTGTCATATATCCAGACATATATTATTCACACTCCCTACCACAACAAAATACGAGACACAAGCGTCTAGTCTTTGTGAACACTGCACGATGGCAGACTCTGAGGAGTAACCTATTTTTAAAAGCTTTAAGTATATGAATATAAACCCATTATAGTTCCCTCTCCGTCACCTTCTGAAGGGCCGCGACACCTTCATCTGAGAGGAATCGTACTATCAGCACCATTAATGAGCCTCGCCGTTTCTGTCGCAATGCAAGATAATCCTTTAAATCCAGTGACAAGAAACCACAAGATCCCAATTATCTACATAGCAGAGGCTGAGGAGGAAGAGAGAAAAGGCTTTTGTGTTGACATCCATCAGCGAGCGCTTCTTTCTCCAGACGCCAGAACATGTGATCACTGTAATTACGGCGGTGAGAGGTTTTTTGGGGGGGGATAAAATGGGAGACGGATTGTAGCAAAGGTGACTCAAATATTGATCTTAATCTCCGGCGAGCGAAGCGTTTGACCAGCGCTGACAATATTCCCCCTGATGAGCAATTCTCCAGTGTAACTCCAGCCCTCGGACGTGCAGAAATGTAATTACGGGATGTCCTGCTGATCCGGATATCGGCGAACGCTTAGATCTGAAGTCTCGCCAAGACGCGCTTTTGATGGAGAGACGGAGGCTGGGAAAACAAAATCTATTATTGCATTCATGCAGCTCTTTGAGGAGAAGTGCACAAGCTGTTCTTACATAGAGTTTGTGTCTTGTTTCTAGTCCCAAATATCTATAAATGCTTACATCAAGAAGCATTTTCTGGACAAGAGAAACATATTGTCTTGTCTTAAGAAATGAGGAGTCAAAATTAGATGAGTTTTTCTTAAACAAGCTCAATAATCTGACAATCTGAGTTAAATAATCTTAGTTTTTGTTTTGCTTATACACTGAAAAAAAATTTGCAAAACTGTTGCAAACAATTTATTTGTGTTGAATTTAAACAAACAAATTAAATGTAATAATGTTCAACTTAATTTATTTGTTTAAATTCAGCCCAAATAAATTGTTTACAGCCACTTAACATAAAAAAATGAGTAAATCCAAGGAATCAGCTTTGAATATTTTTTTCAGTGTATAAAACAATAAATAAAAAGTTAATTAGAGAAGCATTTTCTGCAGTGTACTTACACTTTTTGGTCTTGTTTTGGTCTTTTTTTGTCCTCCAGAGGTCACTCTTTTGGCCACATACGTGATGCAGCCTTCATGACTTAAATTAAATACAATGGGTCCTATTACACCCGGCGCAATAAGACTTGTTTGGTGCGATTTGTTACTATTTTTTTAGACCAGCGCAACAATAATGTTCCAGTTGTTTAAATAGCAAATCCATCTGCACCACTTTGTGGACTCATGGGTGTGCTGGTCTATAAAGGAGGTGTGTTAAGGTGCATTGTTGGTGTGTTGCTATTTTGAGGAACTGAAATAGACCAACTGAAAGCTGCTCTAAAGTCCAGCACAGAGTGTGTTAGTTATGTGCCTATGCGGGTCCAAACGCTTACACACAGCTGAATACACACAGGATGAACAGCAATACACACATATCTGTACAGATGAACACCATTAAAGGATTAAAATGGTATTCTCTACATCAATATAAACAGCACTGCCTCCATGCCTTCTTCCCCTCGGCGGGCTTCTTCAGTTTACTCATGACCATCTGCATCAGTATAATGTTATTATTATCAGCAGTATTATTGATTATCTGCATATTTATATTGGTTTTAATAAACACTAGTGAAGATTTGTCCACCTGTGGGGTTTTGGAGGCGTCTGCATCACCATATGGGGATAAGAACAGGACGTGTGTTTGGATTAACTCAGCTGTTTGAGCACACTTCATTATTATTGTTCATTTATTCCTCTGCTGGAGATTAGAGCTGAATTTAGAAATAGTGTTGATCAAATCTTTGCGCTTAACAAAGGAGATTAAACATGTGGGCTGATGGATGTGTTCAGTGGAGGGAGTTTCCAGCGTTTCCTCACTCCACCAAAGTAAAGGAGTAAAGTAAAAAGTAAAGAGAAAGTAAAGAGGCTGAATGGAGGAGGCTCGTTCTCTATGTAGAGGCACTTAGCATGGGTCTTAAATATCTACAAACATATTATATTTCTATGATTTCAGTCAAAAACTTTAAAGCTTTAAAGTAAGAAGCTCAGAATCAGTGTCCATCAGCTCCACCCAGTCATGAATAACACACACAGAAGGATCAGCCTGTTCCTGCTTTATTTCCTGTATTTTCTGTTACTGAATCCTGAGTCTCCTCTGGAAGAGGGATGAAAGCCTTTGGCCAGAAGCAGGTCACACATTGGCTTAAACCTTTGTGTTTCTCAGTCCTGACCTCTGGAGACCTGCAGGAACACACATCCCCTTCAACATCCCTTTATTCACCCACTTCTGACGGTGAAACATCTGCAATCCAGCTCATTATTTCGTGCTCCTAAAGGTCAGACCTCTAGCATTAATCAATTCTTATTAAGGGATCCGGCGATGCTTATTATAAATGATTTATCGGTGCATCGCTATTTTCTTTAAATGCATGTATCTTTGTAATCCTGAACCTCCTTCTTCAATGAAATATACATTTCTGATTAGTGTTTAATGGAATGAGGGGCTGGACCAACCTGTCACTCACATGACATCCACCAATAGCAAGTATACAGTACAATTAGTTGCTCAATGACAAAACATGCTCCGCCCACATTTGGTTTGATCCATAAGCCATTTCAATAGGATGTACACAATGCAGATTACTGTATGCTCAAATTGTAGTCTGTTATCAATTATAAATTACACAACAAGAATTGCAGATAGCAATGTAGTCTGATAGATTAATGGTTTTAGATAAAACAATCTACCTGCATTTTCTTACCTTTAGATTACTTTTTGACCATATAACAATTTTGAATGTGGTACTAAAACCAGTTTTATACAATTCGCAAACTTATTATTATTTCTTCAATCAATCAGTCAACCAACCAAACAATCAGTCAATCAACCAACCAACCAACCAATTACCCCGCTCAACCAACCAACCACCCGACTACCAACCTAACCAACCAACCAACCAACCACCCACCAATCAACCAATCAAAAACTGACCCACCTGACCAACCACCCAATTAACCACCCAGCCAACCAACCAATCAATCAACCACCCAACCACTCACCAAACCACCCAATCACCCACCCACCCACCCACCAACCAACCAACCAACCAACCAACCAACCAACCAAACACCCATTCATCCATCCATTCATCCATCCATCCAACCATCCATCCATCCATCCATCCATCCATCCATCCATCCAACCAACCATCCATCCAACCATCCATCCATCCATCCATCCAACCAACCAACCAACCACCCACTCACCCACCCACCCACACATCCATCCATCCAACAACCCACCAATAAAGCCACCCACCAACCAACCAACCAATAATCCAGCCACCCATCAACCCACCCAACCAACCAATGATCTACCTGCCTACACATTCAACCAACCAACCAACCAACCAACCAACCAACCAACCGTCCACCCACCCAAACAACCACCCAGCCACTCTACCAACCAACCATCCAACCAATCAACCAACCACCCACCCAACCAATCAACCAACCAAACCCTCCCCCACCTACAACCAACCAACTAACTAACCAACCTTCCATCCACCCAAACAACAACCCACCCACTCTACCAACCAACCAACCATCCAACCAACCAACCAACCAACCAACCTACCAACCAATCAATCAAACACCCACCCACCCAACCAACCAACCAACCCACCAACCAGCCAACCAATCAACCACACACCCACAAAACAATCCACCCAACCAACCAACCTCTCACTCCCACACCCATCCATCTATCCATCTATTTATCTATCCAACCAACCACTTACCACCCAACAGCCAACCAACCAATCAACCAACCACCCAACTACATACCCAACCGACCAACAAACTAATCAATCAATCAATCAATCAATCAATCAATCAATCAATCAATCAATCAATCAACCAACCAACCAACCAACCAACCAACCAACCAACCAACCAACCAACCTCTGTAAGCTGAATACTAGTGTCTCGAAGAATATCTAGTCTAATATTATGTGCTGTCATCATGACAAAGAGAAAAGACATCAGTTATTAGAAATGAGTTATTAACACTATTATGAACTTTTAAAAATTACTATTTTTTGATGTATTTTTAAAACTATTAACAGGGGTGCTAATATAATTCTGGTCATCATAACTGTGATCAGGAGCTCCGCCAATATAATGCATGATTTTTAATGACAGTCTCCAGAGATTGGAGTGAACGAAACCGGCTGAAATGTTGTGAATGTGTTATATAATCAGACTTGTTTTTCTATAAGCCTCGTTTGCTGCTGGAGAGGGAAGTGTTTCAGGCCGATTATGAAAAGCGCTGCTGTGTCTGGAGGGATTCTCTCTTTCCTGTGATTACCATCCTTGAAGCCTCAATTATTGCGAAAGGCCAGCGTTAGCACTGCATTAGGAATTTTAATTTCCCCTCTGAAACTGCAATTTATTGTATGAAGCGGTGCATTTAAAATGCTGATTTATCAGGACTATCAGAGGGATTGCAGGAGAGGAGGAAAAGAGATGGAGAATCGGGGCTCTTCAGCAGGATCAGATGGATCAAACACATCAAATAGACTGCATTTTGCTTCACAGCGTTTGGATTAAATAAAAGAGTTCATGGCTACTATCAGCGGAAACGAGAGATGGGAAAATGTATATGTGTGACTACTTATATTACAGGATTGAAGATGCACATGCGGTTAATTAAGGGCAGTGTTGTTGAGCAGCGCACTGAAAATTATTCATTGTAGTTACTAAAAGTTTTTAAAATAAGTGGTTGCAGACTATTTTTATGGGCTGAATTTAAAGAAACAAGATAAGATGAACATTACTAAATGTCATTTGTTTGTTTAAACTCAACCTATATGAATTGATTGCAACCAGTTACCTGAATCAGTGTAATTCAGAATTAATGATGTATTTCGTGCAATTGATGCATCATAAGAAGAAAAGTTGCTTACATGGAAAATGTAGAGTCACTTGTGGAAAACAATTGTCTTCCTTACCGTCACATTATTATATTTATTATTATTATTATTATTATTATTATTATTATTATTATTATTATTATTATTATTATTATTATATTTCCAGAGTGTGTTAAAAGAGTGAGTAAACCCATTGCTTTTAAAGCAATTAGTGGACATTACTTTAAGTAAATCTGATTCTTTTAAAGCGATTAGTTGACATTAAGTAAACCCGTTGCTTTTAAAGCGATTAGTTGAGTTTATTTAAGAGTGAGTAAACCTATTGCTTTTGAAGCGATGACAATAGTTGACAATACTTTAAATAAACCCTTTGCTTTTAAAGCAAGTCGTTGACAAAGTAAACCCATAGTTTTAAGAAATTAGTTGAGTTTACTTAAGAGTGAGTAAACCTATTGCTTTTAAAGTTATTAGTTGACTTTAAGTAAACCCGTTGCTTTTAAAGCAATTAGTGGAGTTTAATTAAGAGTGAGTAAACCTATTGCTTTTAAAACGAATAGTTGGCATTAAGTAAACCTGTTGCTTTTAAAGCGATTAGTTGAGTTTACTTAAGAGTGAGTAAACCCTTTGGTTTTAAAACGATTAGTTGACATTAAGTAAACCCGTTGCTTTTAAAGTGATTAGTTGACATTAAGTAAACCTGTTGCTTTTAAAGCGATTAGTTGATATTAAGTAAACCTGTTGCTTTTAAAGCGATTAGTTGAGTTTACTTAAGAGTGAGTAAACCCTTTGCTTTTAAAGCGATTAGTTGAGTTTACTTAAAAGAGTGAGCAAACCCTTTGCTTTTAAAGCGATTAGTTGATATTAAGTAAACCTGCTGCTTTTGAAGCGATTAGTTGTGTTTACTTAAAAGAGTGAGTAAACCCTTTGCTTTTAAAGCGATTAGTTGATATTAAGTAAACCTGCTGCTTTTGAAGCCATTAGTTGAGTTTACTTAAAAGAGTGAGTAAACCTGTTGCTTTTAAAGCGATTAGTTGAGTTTACTTAAGAGTGAGTAAACCCATTGGTTTTAAAGCGATTAGTTGATATTAAGTAAACCTGTTGCTTATAAAGCAATTAGTTGAGTTTACTTAAAAGAGTGAGTAAACCCTTTGCTTTAAAGCGATTAGTTGATATTACTTGATTTGTTAAGTTCACTTAAAAATTTATAAAACCTGTTACTCTAAAAACATGATTATTTGACTTTGCTTAAAATGATTGAACTAGCTTTTGCTTTATTCTGCTTATGATTAACACCTGTGGCTCAGGTCTGATGTATTACACAATAACAGTGTTATATGCCATTCATGTTTCATACAATATGCCATTCTCCAGACACAGAACAAAACGCAGTCAAAAGTAAACGCAAGTGAGGTTCAGCAGGAGAAATGTGTGTGATTTTTAACCTGCTTCTGCTCTGACAGAGATCTCACAGACACAAGGCCAGATGCCGTGGGATTTACAGGAGATTTGTATATTGAGCATAAGGCGGTCTGAATTGGAAAAGAAGGTTGTTCAGAGGTTACCATTTTATCCCCTTCCTGAAAATAATTGGCTTTCTGAATAAAGTGTGCCCTGGCGAAGGGGAATGGAGGACTGGTGCGATTGGGTACGGTGAGCTGATTAACTGTGCCCAGAAACATAAGTGACACCTCATCAGCTTATTATAGCATACGAAAGAAAACGCAAAACATCAGTTTGAGATGATGCGGCTCTGATGGATTGTGATATAGAGGTACTGTAATAGAATCTCATCAAAAACTGTGTTTGAAATGTAGTCACAATGTTTAGTTGAATTTACTTTTAAATAATGAGTAAACCCCATTGCTTTTAAAGCGATTAGTTGACTTTA
>CAIGQQ010010188.1:832381-843016 GCA_903798035.1 Danio albolineatus
CATGTGACTGAAAATGATGGATGTCGACTGTGTGAGGACTGAAATCATCAAACAGCCTTAAACTATCACTAAATGGAACGAATGAAGAATGGAAGGAAGGGCCAAATAAAAGGAAGGACCGAACAAGGAGTGGAAGGAAGGATCGAAGAACCGAATAAATGAAGGAAGGATTCAAGGAAGGAAAGAAGGAACAAACGAATGAACAAAGGACCTAATGAAGGAACAAAAATATGAAAGAAAAAATGAGCGAACAAATGAAGGGAGGAAAGAAGGAAGGACCAAATGAATGGAGGAAGAATTTAAGGAAACAGGACCCCTGTTTGTGCAGGGATGTGTAAACGTAACATTCTGTAAACGCATCAACTTTTCTACAGTGTAATACTCACTACTCTTGAGTACTTCTAAAAGGTCTAATTTTACTCTACTTGCACTACATTTTTGGGAACGTAACGGTACTTTTACTTTAGTATGAGTTTTCAGTACTCGCTCCACCACTGGCCCAAGCTATAAGTTATAAAGTGCAATTACAGAAAACCTATGGGAAATATTTACAGATGGATGTACCATGAACATTATATACATCTGCCAATGGGGTACGCAAAATAATATCACGTCCAAAGGAAAAACAAGATTATTTTGCTGACCTTATTGGCAAATTATTTAGCTTGTTTTAAGGAAAAACTCACTTCATTTTGACTCATTATTTGTGAAAATAAGACTATTTTGGGCAAATGAAGTAGATCTTTAAAAAAAAAATCTCTGCAGAAAGTAAAGTAACTAATTACAAATACTCTGCATTACTGTAATTGAGTAGTTTTTCTCAGGAATTGTTCTTTACTGAGTCATTTTAAAGATGTGTATTTTTACTTTCCCTTGAATACATTTTTAGTGCAGTATCTGTACTTTAAAGCAGGTCACACACCGGATGCGCCTCTCCACTACATACCAGCTTGAAGGTGTCATTCGCTTGAGATTACTTACAGGTTCTTCAAGATGGGTAAGTTAACTTAATGAATTATTAGATTTTGTGTTGTTTATAGCTGAGCTTTGAACGTTAGTCAATTAAAATAATTAAAATGAATGTTATACAAGGTTATTTGATATGAAACTATTCAGATGTCCTGAGGCGCCGCAGACAGCCACTAACGACATCAACTCTTGCTCAAACCTCTTAGTAGTAAAAGTAAAATAATAATTTGAACAGACACTGAATAGAAAACCACAAAAAAAAAGCAACTTAAAGGTAAAAAAAGATAAAGAATGAAGACCAATCTTCATGTTATGGACCCTGTACGTAGCTAAACATGCCTATAGCTTAAACTGTGTGGCAAATGCAGTGAAAAAACTGCTTACTCAGAGTTTTTGCGTTGTTTCTAGCCCTAATATCTAAAAACTCTTAAATCAAGAAGCATTTTCTAGACAAGCAACAACAAAAATTGTCTTGTTTTCAGAAATAATGATTCCAAATTAAGTGAGATTTATCTTAAAACAGGTAATCTGCTAATGAGGGAAGCAACATAACCCTATGTCAAAAGGAAAAACCCATTATGCATTGGCAGATTATTTAGCTTGTTTTAAGTAAAAACTCACTTAACTGTGACTCATCATCTCTGAAAATAAGACTATTTTATTGTAAAAGCACCATCTACAGGTATTTCTCAAAACTAACGCAGGTCAGATTTTACGCAACAAGAACAAGTGCTTATTAACTCTGAAAAATACTCTTTATTTTGGCTAATAATTATTTTAATTCAGTTAGTTTTTCAGTCACTGCTGCTAGCTTTAGTAAGTTTTAGTTATTTGTTTATTGTGATTTTTTCATTCATTTATTTTTCTTCGGTTTAGTCTCTGATTCAGAGGTCCCCACAGCAGAATGAACCACCAACTACTCCATGTTTTACGTTTTCTTTTACTTTTGTTAACTGAAATGTTTTTTGACCAATAATATTGATCAGGAGCGATGCAAGCCTAGCTGGTGCTATAGACAACGACAGCCGTGCCGCCCTCACGCAAGAGAGGGTGCGGTTATGGGTGGGGGATCTGTCTCTATTAAATCAAAAAGCATTTTCTAGACAATCAACAACAAATATTGTCTTGTTTTCAGAAATATTGAGTCAAAATTAAGTGAGATTCATCTTAAAGCAGGCAAAATAATCTTCCAATGAGGGGAGCAACATAAACGTTATGTCAAAAGGAAAAAACATCATGCATTGGCAGATTATTTAGTTGTTTTACAGAATAAAAACACACTTCATTTTGACTCATCATTTCTGAAAATAAGACTATATCTTTAGCTCGTCTGAAAAAATGCTTCTTGATTTAAGATTTCTAAGACATCTGGACTAAAATTATTAACTAATTATTAATTAAGATATTATCAAATATTAATGGAGCAGCGACTACACTTTTAGTCTTTCTCTCTAAATTCAATAACCACCTCCCCAGTTTTGGAGATGTTTAAAAAGAGATGTGAATTTGCACATTGCAGTTGAGCAAGAGCTCCGGCACAGGCTCATGTATGCTCATTTGTGAGTCCCTTTAGTTAAAAGTGTCTGCTAAATGAATAAATGCAAATGTTCTTCTTCTTCTTCCTCCGCATCATGTAAAAGGCGGTAAATCACATGCATACTTTATCATATAGCACTTTTTTTTAAAGAATTAACACAAGATATTGTATAGGAAATAAACAATGATGCAGATAAAACGCGTCCCAGTGAAGCTCCAAATACAGAGAGCATTTGATCTTTCTACACTGTAAAAAATCTCCCTATATTAGTCGTTTTCTATATTTTGTGATTTTATTTCCGCATTTATTTCTGCTTTTGAGTTGCGTTATCTGTTATCTGTTGTTGCAGTATCTGTTAATTTATTAATTTCTTACACAGCAAAATCCTCTAAGCAAAATCTACTCAGTTTTGAGAGTATTTGGTCCCTCTAAGGGCAAACAGGTTGATAATAAGTAAAGCTGCTGCTTGTGGTGTTTTTAATCGTCCTCTGCTGAGATTTTGAGAGATTCAATGTATTGTAAAGTCAGTTATTACTGAAGTCAGTAGCAGTTTTGTGTTTCTCTTCTGTGCTTCTGTTTATAAACAACACGTTTATCATTTGTGCTCAATCATCACCTTACTAATCCTTTCATTGTCTCGTTAACTTGAGTAACTTTAACTCAATTTAGAGAGGGACCAAATACTATAAACCGAGTCAATTTTACTCAGAGAATTTTGCTGTGTACTTACGACTTGTTTCTCTAGATCAGGGGTGCCCAAAGTTTTTCTTATGAAGGGCCAAGAACCAAACTTCATTCATTTATTCTCTTTTCGGCTTAGTCCCTTTATTAATCCGGGGTCGCCACAGCGGAATGAACCGCCAACTTATCCAGCACATGTTTTACGCAGCAATTGCCCTTCCAGCCGCAACCCATCTCTGGGAAACATCCATACACTCTCATTCACACACATACACTACAGACAATTTAGCTTACCCAATTCACCTATAGCGTTTGTATTTGGACTGTGGGGGAAACCCACGCGAACGCAGGGAGAACATGCAAACTTCACACAGAAATGCCAACTAACTCAGCCGAGGCTCGAACCAGCAACCTTCTTGCTGTGAGGCGACAGCACTACCTACTGCGCCACTGCGTTGCCTCAAAAACCAAACTTGATTGAGGCAAAATATAGTAGCCATGGGTAATTTCCTAATTTATTTAATAATATTAAAAAAATAACTAGAAAACACTGAGTGGTGCGGTTCGGTACGCTTTTAGACAGTGGAAATGGCCATAAAAGTGCACCGAACCTTACCACTCAGTGGAAACAGGCCATAAATGTGTTGAACTCCACGCTGGTAATATTCAAATGTGGTTTCTGAAATATGAATCAAATGTGCATTATTCGTCATAGTGTTTTAAATGAAGATTTAGTTCTGTTCTTGACAGCAGCACAGCACGATTGCTGAAATAACACCATAAACAAACTTTATTTCAAGCACTTTCAAGGACCTGTGTTTGTTTTGAAGTGTTCACGATGCTCGACAGCTCGTGCAGTTCTACTCAGCTGTCATCCAGTCCATCCTCTGCACTTCAATCACCGTCTGGTTCGGCTCAGCTGCCAAAACCGTCCTCCGCAGACTACAGCGAATAGTCCGGACTGCTGAACGAATCACTGGCACTACCCTTCCTACACTTCAAGAACTGTACTCTTCCACAGTGAGTAAAAGGGCTCGCAAAATCACCCTGGACGCCTCGCACCCAGCACACTTCCTGTTTGAACTGTTACCGTCTGGCCGGAGCTACAGAGCACCGAGCACAAAAACAGCCAGACACAGGAAAGTTTCTTTCCTCAGGCCATCTACCTCATGAACAGTTCATATTTTTTCCTATTGTGCATTAAGCGTGCAATACTTTCTCATACGCATCTGTACACAGCACCTTATAACAATATACGATGCAATACTTACGCATTTGTACACAGCACCTCATAACCTGTATATTTATAACAAATCTGTACATATATTTCAACATCCAGATCTTGTTGGACTGACTGCATCTCTGTTTAATGTCTATCATCTTCTTTTTTTATTATTTATTCTGTGTTGTCACTTGTCACTTTATGTACACTGGAAGCTTCTGTAGCCAAAGCAAATTCCTTGTGTGTGTGAAGCAGACTTTGCAATAAAACTGATTCTGATTCTAATTCACCAGACCTTGAATTCATTTGTCTGACTTGTTCAGGTACTTTCAAGAAGCATAAAAACCCTGTGCAATATTCCAGTTTTATAGATGTATCTAATTCACATCGATGAATGCAAACACAGCTAGTGAGTGAGTGTGACTGACCTCTGAGGAAGCAGTGTTTGTTGTGCAGAGCTGATATCGTCCTGCGCCGCACACACGCGGATCTGTACAGCTCGCAGTGGTTCTGGTAGAAGCGTCCGTCAGATCCACACACCGGCACAAACGTGCTGTGGCATCTCTCCTGACACACACACTCCGCTCGGCCCGTCGCTGCACGCACCACACACTCCCGTCCCCGACCGCAGGATGACCTCTGACACACGCCCGCATCTGGAGGACACAACACACACACAGAGATAATGCAGCAGACTGGAGGACTGTAAGGCTACGTTCACACTGCAGCTAAATGTGGCCCGAATAGGATTTTTTGTTTTGCCCACATGTGACAGTGTGAACAGCCCAAAGCGCATGTAATCTGATCTTTTCACTTCAGATTTTCACTCTGATTTTTTCTCAGATCTGATTGTTTTGCATAGTTGTTCACACTGCTGTTATAAATGTGGCCAATATCAGGTTTGCAGTGTGAACAGATCCATGGTGTATTTTAATGAACCGTAAAGGGTTGTCTTGCTACTACTAATGTGTATTTCGCCATTTGAAACCTAAAATAAGGCTACGTTCACACTGCGAGGCTTAGTGCTAAAATCAAATTTTTTCTCAGATCTGATATTTTTACATAGCTGTTCACACTGCTGTTATAAATGTGGTCAATATCAGATCTGCAATGCGAACAGATCATGGTCCTAAACTGACCCGCGTGAGCAAAAGTGCAGTTACGGACAGCACAGAATGTCTAATTATCCACACAATGTGTACACTGAAGCACGTTGTCATTCATTCATTCATTCATTTTCTTTTCGGCTTAGTCCCTTTATTAATCTGGGGTCGCCACAGCGGAATGAACCGCCAACGTATCCAGCATTTGTTTTACGCAGCGGATGCCCTTCCAGCCGCAACCCATCTCTGGGAAACACATCCATACATTCTCATTCACAATCATACACTACGGACAATTTAGCTCACCCAATTCACCTATACCGCATGTCTTTGGACTGTGGGGGAAACCGGAGCACCCGGAGGAAACCCACGCAACCACGGGGAGAACATGCAGACTCCACACAGAAATGCCAACTGGCCCAGCCGGGGATCGAACCAGTGACCTTCTTGCTCTGAGGCGAACGTGCTAACCACTAGACCACCGTGGCGCCGCACGTTGTCATGCTTAATGTAATTATATTCCCTTTTACACACAACTGTGGTGTATTTGATGAACCGTAAAGGGTTGTTCTGCTACTGCTAATGTGTATTTAAAATCCTAAAATAAGTCTCTTGTGATTGAAAACACTGATCATGTGTGATTTATGACAGCAGCGGTGCGCGTCTATCTGACCAGTGCTGTAGTGAACTCATCAAGGGTTAATGAGCAGCAGACTGAACTATGAAGGTGGAGCTGGTTTATCTCTGTTTGCAGAGTTATTTCATTGTTATAAACAGCAGACATGTCCAGAAGGGGGTTTGGGTGCTCGAGCACCTGCTCTTTATTCTCTCAGAGAGAAAGTTCGTCCTTAAAATGAAAGTGCCCCTCCTTTGAGCACGGATTGTCACACCTGCTGTAGTGCCCTCTGGTGGTCTGTTAGGGCACCAGCTTTAGTTTGGGTCTTTGTGTTGTTTTGTAGTCATGTGATCACTCGTTTCCAGCTGTGTCTCATTGTCTAATTAGTTTTGTCTTTTATAAGCCCTGTTATGTTGTGTTTAGTTTGCCTTTGGATTTTGCTTTGCTATGTCATGTTAGTTCTGTCCTGCCTTATTTGTGGTCTGGTTCTTCGCGTCTGGTTTGTTTGTTCACTTTGTTAAGTATCATCACTTATTTTTGGATTCCTGTTTTTGTATTTTTTGCTTGTTCACTCTTGTGCTTAATTTTTTGCACTTCACGTTTTTGTCAGTTTCATTACTTCGCATATCCCCTTGTCTTTTTGTCTTCGTTGTTTAACATTAAATGTGTTTTGCTGCATTTGGATCTTTCCCTTGTTTTTTGTGATACCCAACCGTGACACGGATCCCCTATCCACAACACCCCCGACACAGCTTCAAGATCAACCCGTGCCCCAATCGTTCACCAGATTGGTTCACAAGCTCCAGTTTTGCCTTCAAAATCTTTTTCAAAATGAACGACCAACTCTCTGTGGTGAAATAATCTCCCTGTGTGCCGATCTGCTGCTGCTGAGGAGGAGATGACGCATGTCGCTCAAAGATGATGGAAAAGTCACATGAAATCCGACATTCACGTTCACACTGCGCTCGCATCGCAAAACATCAGATCTGTGTCTGATTTAAGACTACATATGAAAGTGGCACAAATCTGACATGGAAAGATCAGATTCCATGCGGTTTGGGCTGTTCACACTGTCAAGACGTGGGCAAACAATTCAGATTCTGGCCACATTTGCCTGCAGTGTGAACGTAGCCTTTCATATGTAGTATTAAATCAGACACTGATCTGATGTCACACAAATAGCAAAACATAAATCTATAAAAAAGTCTAGGTATTCAGTCTGGCCCTGTGTTATGTGTTTGGATCAGATACAGCTGTAAGAGCAATAGTGCTGATAAAATCTGATACACACTGCAAAAAATAAATCAAAATAAAAGTGCTGGCCCTATGAGCTCAGCCCATGTGGTTTGCTTTATGTCGGATTTCACACACACACACACACACACATATATATATATATTGTACATACTGTTGATTTGGAAATGGATGATATAAATGTATATTTCCACACCTGCAATAAAGTCTGGACAGCTCTTTCAGATGAATCTCCTGCCGACTCTCACACACACACACACACTGGACTCTCTGTATCAGACACAGCAGATTGTCTGCTTCTGCAGGTGACAGAAACTGATTCCCAATTAATTCAGTGCCTCTGACTGAGAGTGCTGGAGTGTGTTCAAACCTGCGCTGTCTGCTCTGCGCAACACACACCACCACTGCAGGAACACGACACACACTCCTCTGCACCATTCAACCCATTTACTTACTTGAGCACGTTTGTGTAAATTTATTCATTCGTCCATCTTCTTTTCGACTTAATTCCTTTATTAATCAGGGGTCGCCACAGCGGAATGAACCCCCAACTAATCCAGACTCGCTCCTCCTAAACACCCCCCAAAAAGTGCACATTAATGCACAATAATGTAGAGACTCATTTGCTCCTTTGTGTTTTCCGGCTTCTCCTGTGTTTCTGCAGGCGTCAGTCTCGCGTTTGTCTGTTTCTGGAGAATCGGGCTTCAAAAGCACGTCAATAATCAAGCGCACGTTATTATCATCAGCTCAAGAAGTTTGTTATTTCACATATAGACATGAGCGCACGCGAGAAAGCGAAACCGCTCGCGCTTCAGACGGGCTCGTAAAAACTACGGGGCACAAGGGAGAATCTGCTCTTCTTCATGGCTTTGTGGCTGTTCATCAAGACTCATCAAGGTTAGTTTGAGCTCGGGTCGACCATGGCTCGTTATTATATGCGTATATTATTACGGTGTGATGTTCGGCTGAGTATTAAACATGGCGCTTCCTTTGTTTTCATTCTGGATTGTTGCGCGAGCGAATGACGGATCTCTGTAAACCAATAGCGTTCAGATGCGCGTCTAGCTCTGTTTTTTGGTCACCCTTTGGTACCCTTTGCAAAGGGTGACCAAAAAGTGGTACGGTACGATTTGGTACGCTTTTGGACAGTGGAAACTGCCATAAAAGCGCACCGAACCGTACCGCACCACTCAGTGGAAACGGGCCACAAGTAGACTGTTAGGTTGGGTTGTTTACTGTTCATGGGTTAAGTTTTTAGTTACTATACTCTTTATAACAACCCAGGCTCATCCTGAGAACGTAGTCCCGAGTACGTTTCTGGAGGCCGCGGAATACGTCCCGTCGGGTACGTCTTTTTGCACTTTTTGCTTTGGCAAGTCCACGAGAGGCCGCTGCGGACGCTTTTTGAGATCTCAAGTGTCTCTCGCGAGTGCCGTTTACGCCTGCCGTTCTCACGTAAACCCACCAGAGGCCGCTGTCGGCCGGCCGTTTTTGGCTGACTAAACGACTGACTCACCATCCAATCGGACTGACCCACCCTCCCCCTTCCCTAAACACAACCAAAATGATCGATTGACCCACCCACACCCACACACTTCCCTAAACCCAACCAACGGCTTCCAAAAAAGCAATCCAGAATAAAACAAAAGCCCCTCGCCTCATTTTTACCACATTTTCATACTTCACCGCATTCTCACCCTGTTGTTTACTTCATTATATGGATTCTGTGTTTGTCTTACCTGCTTTCTGGAACCGCTCCTCGCCGGACTCGAACCCCGGCGTCGCCATGGTGGTCAACTCCTCTCTGCGTCTCGAGTCCGCCGACGAACACGTCGAGCTAACGGGACAAACTGGTTGCAGCGGTAAAGTCGTCCACACGAGGCAGTCGGCCGGTAAGTGCGAGAAGAAACGGCGTCACACCGCCCCGTAGCGTTCGTTTAAAAAAAATGAAACGCAGCCATACGTACCTCTGACCACGTAATGTGCGGTTTCCAGAAACATACTCGGGACTACGTTTTCACAATGAGCCTGTGTTGCTTTATAATGTCTTATGAATCTGCTGATTTTGTACAAACATTCTGCACACAAATAGCAAAACATAAATAAAAAAGTCTAGGTATTCAGTCTGGCCCTGTGTTATGTGTTTGGATCAGATACGGCTGTAAGAGCAATAGTGCTGATAAAATCTGATACACACCGCAAAAACAATAAATAAAAATAAAAGCGCTGCGCCTATGAGCTCAGCCCATGCGGTTTGCTTTACTAATTATTTACCGCACCTCCATAAGGCGACAGCAGACACGAACAAACACCCTCCCGACATCATGACCTTTCCCTGCGTGTCAAGGTTGCAGACGATTAGCAGATCATTTGTATTCATATATATATATATATATATATATAGCGGATCATTTGTATTCTCTGTGCACTGATGATTAGACTCTGAGCTCTGCTTCTGAGAGGAAGATCTGCTCTTCCCTGCTGTCCGATCATCTCTTTTCTTTCTCTGCTCTGAGCTGAACAATCTGCTCCAAAAACACACAACTGCGCCTCTTACGGCGCTATTAGTGATTCTGCAGAGCCGCTGTCCTCTCTGCAGCCGCTGACAACTCACAACTGCAGTCGGCTCTCATTTACTTAAGAAGCTAAAGAGTTGATGTGTAATCCAT
Organism: Danio albolineatus; assembly: GCA_903798035.1. NCBI lineage: Eukaryota > Metazoa > Chordata > Actinopteri > Cypriniformes > Danionidae > Danio > Danio albolineatus. The sequence continues at coordinate 842,433 of CAIGQQ010010188.1, forward strand.
TCGGCCTGGGCTGCCACACAATGGAGATACACGAGACTTAAAGGGTTCGCACAAATCTACACAACTCTCACAAGCTGCTCAGAGGATGGACTTGTGTGTTTTTGGTTGTTATTGTTGTTTCAATATTGTCTGTTTGATTATTGTGTTTGGTTGTTATTGTGTGTTTAGTGATTGTGTGTTTGGATTTTAATGTGTATTTGATTATTATTTGTTTGGATATTTTGTGTTTGGTTGTTGTTGTTTCATTATTGTCTGTTTGGTTGTTATTGTGTGTTTGATTATTATGTGTTTGGTTGTTATTGTGTGTTTCGTGATTGTGTGTTTGTTTATCATGTGTTTTGTAATTGTATGTTTGTTTATTGTGTGTTCTTGGTGATTGTGCGTTTGTTTATCATGTGTTTGGTTGTTGTGTTTGGTGTTTGTGTGTTTTTGGTGATTGTGTGTTTGTTTATTGTGTGTTTTTGGTGATTGTGTGCTTGTTTATGTGCTTTTGGCGATTGTGTGTTTTTGGTGACTGTGTGTTTGTTTATTCTGTGCTTTTGGTGATTGTGTGTTTGTTTATTATGTGTTTTTGGTGATTGTGT
>CAIGQQ010010188.1:927074-941082 GCA_903798035.1 Danio albolineatus
CTATAGTAGACAATCTGTGGTGGTGATTCTACAGTTGCTATGGTAACGCTACAACTATAGTAGTCAATCTGTTGTGATAATTCCACAGTTGCTATAGTTACACTACAACTATAATAGTCAATAGGTTGTCATGATTCTACGGGTACTATGGTAACACTACAACTACAATAGCCAATATTTTGTAGTTATTTTACTGTTGCTATGGTAACATTACAACTATAGTAGACAATTTGTTGAGGTGATTCTACAGTTGCTTAGGTACCAATACAACTAAAGTAGACAATCGGCTGTAGTGATTCCACTGTTGCTATGATAACACTACAACTATAATAGCCAATATTTTGTAGTGATTCTACAGTTGTTATGGTAACACTACAGCTATAATAACCAATATTTTGTGGTGATTCTACAGTTGCTATGGTAACACTACAACTATAGTAATATAAGCAAATGAGCCAATACTGTAATTTTCAACAACTATCAGGTTTACTGTAGTAAAAACTAAATTATACTACAGTATTCATTACAGTTTATCAGTTCACTACAGTTAATAATACAGCAGAGTATTCATTAAGTAAGAGGTGTAAATATTTAGAGCATATACACTCTACAGTATGGTTCACTATAGTATTTAAAATACATGACATGAACATTTATATAGTACTTCCCTAATTCATATAATATTTACATAATATTTCTGACTAGTATTTGTTACAGGTTTCCAGCATTCTTCAAATTATCTTCTTGTGTTTTCAGCACAAAATAACCACAGTAAAGGTTTAGTAGTAGAGAGTAAAATGTGAGTAAATGCTCTTTTTTGGGTGAACTGTCCCTTTAAGGCTTGAGAGAAAGAGAAACCCATCAGATTCTACTGACGTTAATAACATCTTCACGCTGATCGAAAAGACTGACCATCAGTAAACTATACGAGATTCAGGATCCAGATGAAAATCTTCAGACACACACATACACACACACACACACACAGTCTCATCAGCTCACAAAGGCCCAGCACAGCTCACCTTAATAGAAACAACCATGTTCGCCTGTCCAATGTCATTTATTTTCTTCTCCCTAAAGGAAAATGGGCTAATAACGGCTCCATAATATTGTGCTCTTATGCTCGGGGATGCTCTCCTTTATCAGACAAACAGTGTTTATGTTGTAAGTGTGGCGATAAGTCATTGCTAGCAGCTGTGAAACTACACTTATTTACCACAACGGTTACTTTGAGATCATTTATTTGGTTGTTTTAGTGCATTTTGTGTATTGTTCAAATCTTTTTTATTATGTACGGGATTAAAACATCCACTAAATTAAACTAAACTGCTGTAATGGTGTATCAGATTGTGTTTTATTAGATTTTTTGTTGTTGTTGCAGACATATGTTAATCAACCTTTGTGTCCTTTTTCTAATGCAGGATTTTGACTCTTGAGTTGCCATGTTCATATGATGTCAGTTATTCATTTTCTTGTCAGCTTAGTCTCTTTATTTATCTGGGGTCGCCACAGCAGAACGAACCGCCAACTTATCCAGCATATGTTTTACACAGCGGATGCCCTTCCAGCTGCAACCCAACACTGGGAAACATCTATACACACTCATTCACAAACATACACTATGCAAAATTTAGCATACCCAATTCACCTATACCACATGTCTTTGGACTGTGGGGGAAACCGGAGCACCCGGAGGAAACCCACGCAACCACGGGGAGAACATGCAAACTCCACACAGAAATGCCAACTGACCCAGCCGAGGCTCAAACCAGCAACCTTCTTGTGCTACTCACTGCACCACCATGAAGCCCCTGAAGTCTTCTATTACATGACAAATCTACACAGGATTCGGTATCCTTACAATGAGGTAAAGTACCTTGTTACTGAGTTTGACGTCTGATTTGATATGGTTTCAACAATAAATTGGCATCAATTTGATTTTAATTTTTTATGTTTTTTATGTCGTTTTGACATCAAGGAGCCCAATGGGTCATCAATACAACCAAAAATTACATATTTATTTAATTTATTCAATTACATATCATTTTAAGGTCACTTTAAAAGGTTAGTTCACACAGAAATAAACATTTACTCACTATTTACTCTCCCTTAAGTGGTTATAAACCTTTATTTGGCCCTTTATTACACTGTAAAAAAATGCATAATTTTACAGTTTATTTCCAGCAGCTAGGGTGCCGAAAAAAAAGGTAAAATAACGTGTGCTAAATTACAGAAATTTACTGTAGAATAACGGATATTAAATTACAGAAATTTACCGTAAAATAACGGATATTAAATTACAGAAATTGACCGTAAAATAACGGATATTAAATTGTAGAAATTTACCAGAAATTTTAATTTAAGGAAATTTTTGTAATTTAATATTCGTTATTTTACAGTATATTTCTGTAATTTAACGCACGTTATTTTATGTTGTTTTTTTCAGCACCCCAGCTTCCGGAAATAAACTGTAAAATTATGGATATTTTTTTTTTACAGTATAGCTTAAACATAAAATCAGATATTTTGAAAAAAGATTTTTGAAGACAATTTACTTACAAAGACGGAAAAACAAATATTTTGAAGGTCATTGGTTGTAGCATTTTTAAAAATATCTTCCTTAATGAAGAAACTCCTAAAGGTGTGGAACAAGTAAAGGCTGAGCAAATAGTCAGTTTTGGGTGGATTGTCCCTTTAAGACAAACCAGGCTCATTCTGAAAACGTAGCCCTATATACATTTCTGGAGATCTTGAAATATGTCCCAGGATGTTTTGTTTTTTTTTGTTTTTGTTTTTACAGTTTTTGTGTTTGCGAATCCACCAGAGGCTGCTGTGTACGCTTCATCAGATATCAAATTTCTCTCACGAGTACCATTCGTGGCTGTTATTCTCCCGTAAATCCACCAGAGGCTGCTGTGTACGCTTTTCCACATTTCAAATTTCTCTCACGAGTGCCATTTGTGGCTGCTATTCTCCCGTAAATCCACCAGAGGCTGCTGTGTACGCTTTTCCACATTTCAAATTTCTCTCACGAGTGCCATTTGCACTTGTTCTCGCGTAAATCCACCAGAGGCCGCTGTGGACGGACTGACTGACTGACTAACTGTGATTGACTGATGTTGATTTAAGGTCATAAAGGTGTTATAGTGGTCTCCAGTAGGTTAATTGATGTCTTATGATGGAGATGACTCCTAAAGAAAGTGTTGAAGAATCCTGTCATCACACAAGCATGTCGATCCGTCAGTGAAACGGTAATACCTGAAAGATTTATCGCCTCGTTCACACATCCTTTACACCGCGTTCACTGTCACCTTTGCATGTTCGAGTTGGTTAAATCGTGTACTTTGAAAAATGAGCCCAACATAAATCAAAGTTGGAAGACAACGACTGAGCATAATGCTGGGGAACTTGAGCGCTGCGCAAAGTTTTCTGAAATAAACATCATTTGTCAAGTTTCAGTAGCTCGGGGACAGATGTAAATGATGGAGCAGAAGTTGCTGGAGGCCTGTGAAGTGATCAAAACACAACTGCAGAATATAATCGTAACACTTTAGTTTACGTCACAAGTCATGCTATAACTACAGGCTTATTAGTATTATTAAGATATGAACTAATACTGAAACCTAATACTACCTTACTACCTTACTAACTATTAAATCAAGAGTTCACTTAGATGTTGCTTGATGATAATAGCAGGTTTGGCATGCTGTCCCGCCTGGTCAAAAAAAAGAGAGAGAGAGGGTGTTTTAGAGAAGAGTTAAGGGAAGGGGGTGATTGGGTCAATCGGTGCTTTTGAAAACACTGTTGGTTGGGTTTAGGGAAAGGGGTGATCAGGTCAGTCGTTGTTTTTGAAAACACTATCGGTTGGGTTTAGGGAAAGGGGTGATCAGCTCAGTCGTTGATCTTGAAAACACTATCGATTGGGTTTAGAGAAAGGGGTGATCGGGTCAGTCAGTGTTTTTAAAAACACTATCGGTTGGGTTTAGAGAAAGGGGTGATCAGGTCAGTCGTTGTTTTTGAAAACACTATCGGTTGGGTTTAGGGAAAGGGGGTGATCGGGTCAGTCAGTGTTTTTGAAAACACTATCGGTTGGGTTTAGAGAAAGGGGTGATCGGGTCAGTCAGTGCTTTTGAAAACACTATTGGTTGGGTTTAGAGAAAGGGTTGATCGGGTCAATGAGTGCTTTTGAAAACACTATTGGTTGGGTTTAGGGAAAGGGGTGATTGGGTCAGTCGGTGCTTTTGTAAACACTATTGGTTGGGTTTAGGGAAGGGGTGATCGGGTCAGTGTGTGTTTTTGAAAACACTATTGGTTGGGTTTAGGGAAGGGGTGATCGGGTCAGTGTGTGTTTTTGAAAACACTATTGGTTGGGTTAAGGGAAGGGGGTTATCTAGTCAATTGGTGCTTATGTAAACTCTATTGGTTGGGTTTAGGGAAAGGGGTGATTGGGTCAATCGGTGCTTTTGAAAACACTATCGGTTGGGTTTAGGGAAAGGGGTGATTGGGTCAGTCTGTGTTTTTGTAAACACTATTGGTGATCGGGTCAGTCTGTGTTTTTGTAAACACTATTGTTTGGGTTTAGAGAAAGGGGTGATCGGGTCATTCTGTGCTTTTGTAAACTCTATTAGTTGGATTTAGGGAAGGGGGTGATCGGTTCAATCTGTGCTTTTGAAAACACTATCGGTTGGGTTTAGGGAAAGTGGTGATTGGGTCAGTCTGTGCTTTTGAAAACACTATTGCTTGGGTTTAGGGAGGGAGAAGGGTGGGTCAGTCGATCAATGGGTCAGTCAGACAGTCAACAGCGGCCTCTGGTGGAAAAAAACTCACACTCCGGGCACATATTTGGCGCTCTCCAGAAACGTATACAAGGGTACGTATTCAGAATGAGCCTGGGTTGTTTTTTTACAGTGTCATCTTAAATTGAATTGAATATAAAGTTGACCCGAGTCATCCTCTTATTCAAACTCCAGAACAATCCATCAGGCTCTTGGCAAATATCCATCACTGACACACACACACACACATACACACACACACACACTGTCATCTCAGCATTATCCTCAACTCTCAAACTTATAAACAATGCAGTCAGTTCTCGGCCCGGGGCTTTGAACACCCCTCCAATTACTCCTGCCAAGAGCCCATGCATAATTGGCAGTGTATTAACAAGCAAATTACATTAATTAGTGGCAACAAATGGATGAGGAACGAGACGCGCTCTGATGGGGACGCTGGCTTCATTTGCATTTCTTCAGTCTGCTGATGGGAGAAAATCAGAGGACAGGCTTTCAGATCTTTGCGTTCAGCAGAACTGAGGAGATACTAAATGCCGCAATTTAATCCTGATGTGGAAACACAAACGAGATCAACGAGAGGTTTGCAATGACTGAGTTAGCTCTGAGGCTTCGGTGTTAGTGTAATCAAGCAGGATACATAAATAAGGACGGTTTAATTAAAGGGACAGTTCTCCCACAAATGAACATTTACTCACTATTTACTTTCATCCAAGTGGCTATAACCTTCATTCATTCATTTTCTTGTCGGCTTAGTCCCTATATTAATCTGGGGTCACCACAGTGGAATGAACCGCCAACTTATCCAGCAGATGTTTTACATAGTGGATGCCCTTCCAGCACTGGGAAACACCCAAACACACTCTGTCACAAGAGAATAAACAGGTATGGATCCAAATGCAAGTAAAATGATTTATTGACAGAGTCAAAATAATCACACAGGATCTGGCAAAGGCCGGACGGGGAGACAGGGCTGAGGAAGGTCAGGAAGGAAAACAGACGAGGTCCGGTGGTCACTCCTAGCTGTCCTGAACACAAAGGACGGTAAGTGACAACTCAACTGACACATACAACGAACTGACACAGAAACATAGCAGCGGTGTCCATATATAGCCCTAATAATGACACTCAGCTGGTGCTAATCAGAACAGCTGAGTGACGTCATAACACGTGATCTGCCCAGACGCACCACAACAATAAACACGTGAACGATCAAAACAAGACAACCCCACGTGAAACAGACAATCCGGAGAGAGCATAAAACTGCAACCGTGACACACTCATTCACACTCATACACTATGGACAATTAAGCCTACCTATAGCGCATCTCTTTGGACTTTGAACCGGAGCACCCGGAGGAACCCCACGCCAACACGGGGAGAAACGCCAACCCAACCGAGGCTTGAACCAGCGACATTCTTGCTGTGAGGGGATTGTGCTACCCACTGCACCACTGTGACGCCCCTCAATGGTTACAACATTCTTCAAAATATCTTCTTTTGTGTTAAGGAGAAGAAAGAAACACATAAATGTTTCTGATGACAAATTTTTTGGGTGGACTATCATTTTAAGATCCTCAGTCTTTAACTTTAGACACTCCCAATCACATGTATTAGTTAAATATTCTGAGTTTAGAGAATATAAAGTTAACTGATTATTAACCTGACAAATCTGACAAAAGAAATGGCATCTGAGAAGATATTCATTCATTTATCAAGTGTCGTCACAGTGGAATGTGTTTTACGCAGCGGATGCCCTTCCAGGTGCAACCCAGTACTGGGAAACACACACACACACACGGTTTAGCTCTGCTCTTTCTGCTTCATAATAAGCTGGCCCTGTACACTGTGAATACGGTCAGCTCTGAGGGATTGCTCGTGGCTTTACTGTACATTGTTTCGTGTGAAAGCATCTGCTAAGTGCATGACAGTAAATCATCCGCTCTTTGTGAGATGAGAGTTATGCTAAATGAACCTGAGCGTCCTCCTCTTGGTTAATCTCCATCTGTAATGAACAAGAGTCTGTTGTCATCTGATAAGACTCTTGATTTGAGTCTGGCTGTATCATCAGTGCAGGATAATCAAGCTCTGCTGCTCAAGTCTGTTTAGAACAGATCTGGAACTAGCCTTTGTAATGCTTTATAATCATATTCCTAATGCGTTATTAATAAGCAGTAATAAGCTCTCTGTCCAGATATTAAATATGATAATCATTACAATGTTATTTTAAATGGGTTTGAATTATGATTTTATAAAATACTATAGTAATTTATCATAAATACTATAGTGTTTTTTAACCGTATAATAGTAAAGTGTATTATATTGTACGTATTAATTATAGTATTTACACCAGGTTGTTAATGAACGATCCAGCATACTATTTGAACTCTAGTGAACTAATAAACTGTAGTATACTTTAGTTTTTACTACAATAACCTTTAGTGTATAGTAGTATAATATACCCTACAGTTGTAGAAAACTACAGTATTGTTTTTTTGTTTGTATTACTGTAGTTGTAGTGTTACCATAGCAACTGTAGAATTGCCAAAACAGATAATTTACTGTAGTCACTGTGTTACCATAGCAACTGTAGGATCACCACAACAGATTAATTGCTGTAGTTGTTACCATAGCAACTGTAGAATTAGCACAAAAGATCAATAACTGTAGTTGTGGTGTTGCCATAGCAACTGTAGAATCACAACAACAGATCACTTACTGTAGTTGTGTTACCATAGCAACTGTAGAAATGCCACAACAGATCAATGTAGTTGTTGTGTTACCATAGCAACTGTAGTATCACCACAAAAGATTAATCATTGAAGTTGTAGTGCTACCATAACAACCGTAGAATTGCCACAACAGATCAGTTACTGTAGTTGTTGTGTTACCATAGTAACTGTGGTACCATCACAACAGAATAATCATTGTAGTTGTAGTGCTACCATAACAACCGTAGAATTGCCACAGCAGATCAATTACTGTAGTTGTGGTGTTACCATAGCAACCATAGAATTGCCACAACAGATCAATTACTGTAGTTGTAGTGTTACCATAGCAACTGTAGGATCACCACAACAGATTAATCACGGTAGTTGTTGTGTTACCATAGCAACCTTAGAATTGCAACAGCAGATCAATTACTGTGGTTGTTGTGTTGCTATAGCAACTGTAGAATCACAGCAACAGATCAGTTACTGTAGTTGTGTTGATATAGCAACTGCAAAATCACAACAGATCAATTACTGCGGCTGTCAAATTACCATAGCAACTGTACAATCACAACAACAGATCAATTATTTTTGTTGTTCTTGTGTTGCCATAGCAACTGTAGAATCCCAACAGCAGATCAGTTCAATTACTGTTGCGTTGCCATAGCAACTGTAAAATTATCACAACTGATCAATTCAAGTGTTTAACTATGGTATGGTTTAAGACAGGAGCATTACTATAAACACCTCTAGCATTGTTTTGTGGGATTCTACTCGTCCACACTATTTCATTATACTTAATCATTTGAAATGTCTTATTAAAGCCACTTCATGATGTCTGTTTGAAACAACAGCAACTTATGTTACTTAAAGAAGACAATAAAAAGATTCAATTGTTTTGTTTTTTTAATCAATCATGCTGCTTTTTGGGATGTAAACAAATGCATACCTGCATAACACAAAGTTTGATCCAAAGTCATGCTTCACTATTTTGTGCAAAACAGCAATATGATAACGAAACAGATTGATTACTGATGACAATCACGTTTAACACTAAGTAAAACCATGCAGTAGCTGAACTAGAGAGTTACAGTAATGCACAAATCAATTGATATGTATGGCTTTGAATGCGGCACATGCTCAGAATACCTGACTGACAAGATATGAGCAGAAATAAGACGTCAAATCGCTGTCTAACCTCCAGATAAATGTAAATGTCAGTGGTTATCTTTCTCTGCATATTATAGATTTTTTTTGGTGGTGGTGGTGGGGGGTGATTTTAGTAGTTTTACACTGTGCTTCAGTCTCACATATTTCCATCCACATCATTTCTCACATACAAGCAGAGTAAATTAAAAGTGTGGATTTTATTTTCACTATTAGCAAACCATTAACTAAGACTTTTATGATGTTAATTTCTTAGTCAATGCCTAATAACATTACAATCATCATAATCCAATTACAAATCATAATTATTTTATTTTAAAAAAGTTAATAACTAATAAAGCTGTATTTTTTAAACCAGAATTAGCATAGCAACTATAAATTTGGATTTTTCTCACTGTTGTTTTAATGCATTGACTAACATTTACTAATGATATTTATACTAAAATGTCATGTTTTGTACTTTACAATCAATTTGCATTTTAATTCAGTTGAAACATTTGCTATTTTTGAAAATGCAACTACAATAAAGTTTGGAAATAATAATAAATAACACATTTATTATTAATAATACATTCAATAGGAATAAATTAGTTTAATAATAATCACTCTTTCATTTTTTCCCAGAGATGTGTTGCAGCTGGAAGGGCATCCGCTGCGTGAAATACATATGCTGGATAAGTTGGCGGTTCATTCCACTGTGGCGACCTCAGATTAATAAAGGGACTAAGCTGAAAAGAAAATAAATGAATGAATGTATTCTTTCATTAATCTTCCTTTGACTTAGTCTAAGTCGCCACAGCGGAATGAACCGCCAACTATTCCAGCATGTGTTTTAAGCAGCGGATAGCCTTCTAGCTGCAACCCAGTACTGCTAAACACTCATTCACAAACACACTCATACACTACAGCCAATTTAGTTCATCAATTCCCCTATAGCGCATGTGTTTGTACTGTTGGCGAGACTCGAACCAGCGACATTCTTGCTTGCTTGCTCTAAATTTATTAATAAATATATTTAATTAATATATTTAATTATTTATTATTTGTTTTTGTTTTTTTTTTAAATTATTATTTCACGATTAAAATATAAAAATTATTCTATACATCATTAATTTTCTTTGTTATTATGGCTGTTAACGTAACCTTTTTGCAGCTTATATGATAACACCACGCTAAAAGCTTTAGATTATTAATTAGTTCATTAATAAGTAACTGCAATAAAAAAATCTGCCACCATTATAAGCCTAATCAGAAGTCTAACACATTCTCAGAAAAGAGCATACCTCCCCATTAATGTGGATAATATATATAGCACATGTGACGCAGCCCAAACGATCAACATTAAAACTTGCTTCACGTCTAAATTAGCAGTAATGTTTGATATGAGGACGGGTTGTTTATTGCACGCCCATCTGTTTGTCAGTGTGCCATCATCACTGTGAAAGCCATTAGACAGAGCGCAGGTACTGCTGCTAATGAAGTGTCAGAGTCGCTCTGCTTGTTAGCGTTCATACACACGCCGTCTGCAAAAACGCATTCATTCTCAGCGCCACTTCCTGGAGGGAAAGACGAGGTGGCGAAACCAGAGAACTTGTTAAAGACTTGTGACTCTTTGCACTTTACACAAACCTTGCTTGTTTTGAGTTTCTCTCCTTCAGTCTTAGATATTTTGTTTCTTGAAAGTGTCTGTAAGAATCAGCTCAGACTCATGGGAGATGGAAAATGAAAAACAGAAATGCATTGGGTTGGGTTGTATGTTTGTTGTTTTGCTGTGCGTTTCAGATGACAAATCCACTAGAGGGTGCTGTCTACATTATAGCGAATCTGAAATACGTTACTTAGTGTGTGTTTTGTACGTTTCTGTTGACAAATCCACTAGAGGGCGCTGTTTACATTATTGCGAATCTGAAATACGTTACTTAGGGTGTTTAGTTGTGCGTTTCTGTTGATAAATCCACTAGAGGGCGCTGTCTACATTATTGGGAATCTGAAATACGTTACTCAGGGTGTGTTTTGTTGTACGTTTCAGATGACAAATCCACTAGAGGGTGCTGTCTACATTATTGAGAATCTGAAATACGTCACTTAGGCTGTGTTTTGTACGTTTCTGATGACAAATCCACTAGAGGGCGCTGTCTACATTATTGTGAATCTGAAATACGTTACTTGGGGTGTTTCCTTGTGCGTTTCAGATGACAAATCCACTAGAGGGCGCTGTCTACATTATTGGGAATCTGAAATACGTCACTTAGGCTGTGTTTTGTACGTTTCTGATGACAAATCCACTAGAGGGCGCTGTCTACATTATTGTGAATCTGAAATACGTTACTTGGGGTGTTTCGTTGTGCATTTCAGATGACAAATCCACTAGAGGGCGCTGTCTACATTATAGCGAATCTGAAATACGTTACTTAGGCTGTGTTTTGTACGTTTCTGATGACAAATCCACTAGAGGGCGCTGTTTACATTATTGCGAATCTGAAATACGTTACTTAGGGTGTTTAGTTGTGCGTTTCTGTTGATAAATCCACTAGAGGGCGCTGTCTACATTATTGGGAATCTGAAATACGTTACTCAGGGTGTGTTTTGGTTTACGTTTCAGATGACAAATCCACTATAGTGCGCTGTCTTCATTATTTTGAATTTGAAATACGTTACTTGGGGTGTTTCGTTGTACGTTTCAGATGACAAATCCACTAGAGGGGGCTGTCTACATTATTGTGAATCTGAAATTCGTTACTTAGGGTGGTTTTTTTGCGCGTTTCAGATGACAAATCCACTAGAGGGCGCTGTCTACATTATAGCGAATCTGAAATATGTTACTTAGGGTGTGTTTGATATGCGTTTTAGATGACAAATCCAGTAGAGGGCGCTGTCTACATTATTGCGAATCTGAAATATGTTACTTAGGGTGTATTTGTTATGCGTTTCAGATGACAAATCCACTAGAGGGCGCTGTCTACATTATTGCGAATCTGAAATTCGTTACTCAGGGTGTGTTTTGTTGTGTGTTTCAGATGACAAATCCACTAGACGGCGCTGTCTACATTATTGCGAATCTGAAATTGTCTGTATATGTGTGTGAATGAGTGTGTATGGATGTTTTCCAGCGATGGGTTGCGGCTGAAAGGGCATCCGCTGTGTAGAACATATGCTGGATAAGTTGGCGGTTCATTCAGCTGTGGCGACCTCTGATTAATAAAGGGACTAAGGGACCATTTATAAACATACGCATGTACATACATGTGGACATGGCCTTAAATGCAGCGTGCATCTTCTGTCAGTCAGCTGTCGGTGTGTGAATCAGGTGTTTATTCTCGCCGTGAGTCTTTTTCCTCCCAGCGGCGAGGACAAATCACTCTGATTGTTCCCTTTTGTATGCGTTCATTATTGCAGGAGCGAAGCCAAAGACACGCAGACATGCAGCGTTTGACACGACCCTTAACAACACACACACACACACACCCTGTGGCGTGATTGAGTAGGACAAACCTTATCTCTGCCAGTCAATATCATACAGCCAGTGTTGCTGAACGATTAGCCTTTCTGTCTGGCAGATGTTGTCGAACTGAATGAGTGCTGGACTATTGATTAGCTGATAACGCTGGTGGGAAAACACAAGGTATGGTGCCACATACGGTAAGAAATATAAACATTCCTGGACGAAATGTATTTTAAATACAGGTTACTTCTAGGTTGTGTCTGTGTTGCTCAATAAGATATACAGCAACGCTTCATATTAAGTCATTATTCATGCTGTTAACAAACCGTTAACTTAGACTTTTAGCTCAATACACTAATAATTAGCAGCTTATTATTGGTTAGTAAGGCAGTAGGTGGGTTTATGGCTGGAAGAGCATCCGCTGCGTAAAACAAATGCTGGAGAAGTTGGTGGTTCATTCCACTGTGGCGACCCCGGATTATTAAAGGGACTAAGCTGAAAAAAAAATGTATGAATGAATGAATGAATGAATGAATGATCTCTGCTCTGTCTGGTTTTGATGCTGAAAATTCAACTCTACAGTTTAACAAAGTGACGTCGTTTGAAATAATATAATGTTTAAGAAATTATTAATAATTATTTTTATATTATTATTAAGTCTAAAGCGCATGGTTCAAAAGCATTAAGGGCATGTCTGAATCCACTTCTGCTATGTTAAGGATGGTTAAATACGCTCTGCGCCCGGCGCATGGTCTAACAGGGCTGTGCTTGTTCTCTTAATGAGTTCTGGGTGTGTTTTGAGCATAACCTGCATTAAACCAATCAGAGTCTCGTCTCTTATTCCCTTTAAGAGTCAGTTGCGTCGCTCCATGGCACATCAAACTGAACGCTTCACTAGCAAGAGAACAGTTAAACAGAGCATCTGCAGCGCGAGGATAAAGAACGAGCCTCCTCCATTCAGCCTCTTTACTTTCTCTTTACTCTTTACTTTACTCCTTTACTTTGGTGGAGTGAGGAAACACTGGAAACTCCCTCCACTGAACACATCCATCAGCCCACATGTTTAATCTCCTCTGTTAAAAGCAAAGATTTGATCAAAACTATTTCTAAATTCAGCTCTAATCTCCAGCAGAGGAATAAATGAACAATAATAAAGAAGTGTGGTCAAAAAAACATTGGGATGTGAAAATAAGGGATACGCCCACCATAATAAGGTATAACCCCCACCCCCAAACCATATTAAATATGCTCTTCTGGAGTGGTTTCATTGTAAATAAACAGTTAAACGGTCGGTAATATTATTAAATATTATTATTTACAAAATAAACTTTAATAGTCTCTATTAGACAACAGTTTAGCTTATTAAAATGAGCTATTATAAAGAAATAGAATCAAGTTATCAAATCTCAATCTTCTTCTCTCTGCATAACTCTGAATAAAGAGCAACAAATAAATCTCATTTATTTAGATTTGTTTGTTTGATTACATTAAATAGCAGAGGCGTCACTTTAACAGTGCACATATTTAAACGTTATAATGAAAGCATTCGACTGCTTTCCCAACGCTTTATCCTCATTTAGGACAAAATTAGTTGTGTTTAAAAAAAAAACATCAAGATGGCCATCTTTATCTGTTATTATTATTAATTATGTGTATATGTCTGTTCAAACACGCACCCAAAAACCCAGGCTTTCGCTACGCTTCAAATTGCATGTACAGAATCCATTTGGGAAACAGCGTCTGTTCATCACTATGGAGCGCGTCAGCTGACAGTCACGCACCGCTTTATGACTGTTTTGAGGATTGCACAGGAGGAGCGACGGCACCTGTAATGAAAAGGAAAGGGAATCCCGCCGTTTTTATATTTATTTCAAAGTGTTTCATGCCTAAATAAA
>CAIGQQ010010188.1:941482-956550 GCA_903798035.1 Danio albolineatus
TGATGGAAGTATTGTTCTATATTTGCAGAAACCAGACACAAACACTCTGAGTATCAGCGTGGTCGCTCTCTCCAGACTTCCTCCTCATTCTGTGCGTCTCAGGCCTTTTCTCGAGTCCCTCAGTAGTGTCTATCAGTCGGCTGCAGCCTGTCGAGGGAGCGATTCAGCACAAAAGCGGGACACAGACGGAGCGGACACGACAATTGCTTTCAGAGAGAGCGAAGAATAGAAACATCCTGCTCTTGTGTGGTCAATGATCTGCTTTCGGGAGGGCGACTGATGTCGGCTGTAATGGAAAACACTGATCTCCATCCCGGAATACTCCTGCTGTCCTGCTCTTCACAAACAGACGCGTCTATTGAAGCGCAGTGACTGGAAACAAGCCGGATTTCTTCCTCAGCGGTGTCGGACTTCTGTTTCTGTCCACGCTTACAGCTTTTCTCCTTGGATTCATCGGATCAGAGCTGAACGTCTCAGTTGTGCACATTCTTGAACACGTTGCACATGCTTTCCTACGTCCGTGCAAATGATCATGTGCCGTTCTCTGATGTTTCCTACATGATCAATTGTCATTCAATCATTCATTCATTTTCTTTTCGGCTTGGTCCCTTTATTAATCGCCACAGTGGAATGAACCACCAACTATTCCAGCATGTGTTTTAAGCCTCATTCACACTACGAGCGACTTGCAGCGGCACATCGACCATTCAATTCGACCTTCCAGCGAGTGACTTCCAGCGAGTTCCGGCTATGTGAGCGACATCGACTGTTGGCGACCAGGTGGGCGTGTCTAGCGACAAGACAAAGTTGAGAATCCTTCAACTTTATGCAAAATTACATAGTTTATATACACTATGAACAGCAGCTACGCTAATTATTCTCTTTGTTCTCTATTTCAACCTGGGGATACTCATCCCGAGGCCCCCAGAGACTATGCAGCGCCACGGATGTGATCCAAGACCTGCGACAAGATGATTCCAAGGTTCTTTAATCCTGGACCAGGCCGTATCCTGAGCAACTGCTTGGTGCATGGCGGAGTAGCAAGCATGAGACTGATTCCTGTGACCCTAAAAGGACAGACGAGAGTCGAGTTCTCCAGACTCCGGCGCCTCCAGCTAGAGCTGCGCACCGATGGATTACTCTTCAGTGTTTGGACTCTTAGTAGTGAATATTAAACAACACTGAACTGAACTTAACTCCAACATTAATAACTGGACTGACACTTTCAACTTACTATAACCTTCTATGTGAAGCTGCTTTGGCACAATCTACATTGTAAAAGCGCTGTACAAATAAAGTTGAATTGAATTGAATTGAAATTAAGAGCGACTTTTTGAGCGACAGCCAATAGGAGCACCTGTAGAGTTCAGGTGATCCTCTCAGTTCGTTCTGAGGCCGGTTGTATTCGTGTTGTATACACCCATGGCTGGCGCGTCCACAGAGGCGACCTAGGCGGCAGAATAGTGAGGGCGGCATCCTCGACATCTTCTATTTGCAAACCGGTCGCTGTCGGATTGAGGGTGGCATGATCGTCCTTTGCCTAGAGCGGCAGTTCTAGGCAAAAATGCCTGTGGTCATGAAGTCGTTTGAAAAGCAGGTGCTGACCCATCTGAAGGACATCACTGAACCCTCACTGGACTCTCTTCAGTTTGCCTACAAAGCAAACAGGTCTGTGGATGATGCAGTCAATATGGGACTGCATTATGTTTTGCAACACCAAGACAGAACAACCTATGCGAGGATCTTGTTTGTTGACTTCAGCTCAGCTTTTAACACCATTATCCCAAAACTTCTCCTGCCTCTCCGTGCCAGTGGATCAACAGCTTCCTAACGGACAGGCAGCAGCTGGTCAAGCTGGGTAAATCCTCATCCAGGACCCGCACAATCAGCACAGGCGCCCCCCAGGGTTGTGTCCTCTCCCCTCTGCTCTTCTCTCTGTACACGAATGACTGCACCTCAAAGGACTCCTCTGTCAAGCTCCTAAAGTTTGCAGATGACACCACCCTTATCGGCCTCATTCAGGACAGTGACGAGTCTGCTTACAGACAGGAGGTTAAGAAGCTGGCTCTCTGGTGCAAACACAACAACCTGGAGCTGAACACGCTCAAAACAGTGGAGATGATAGTGGACTTCAGGAGAAACCCCCCTGCTCTCCCCCCACTGAGCATCATGGACAGCACTGTGGCTGCAGCGGAGTCATTCAGGTTCCTGGGCACCACCATCTCTCAGGACCTGAAGTGGGACACTCACATTGACTCCATTGTCAAAAAAGCTCAACAAAGGCTGTACTTTCTTTGTCAGCTGAGGAAGTTCAACCTGCCAAAGGAGCTTCTGAAACAGTTCTACACCTCCATCATTGAATCAGTCATCTGCACTTCAATAACTGTCTGGTTCAGCTCAGCTACCAAATCTGACCTTCAAAGACTATGTGGAATAGTTGGGACTGCTAAGCGAATCATTGGTACAACCCTCCCTACTCTCCAAGAACTGTACTTATCCAGAGCGAGCAGAAGGGCTGCCAGAATCACTCTGGACCCCTCACACCCAGCACACTGCCTCTGTGAACTGTTCCCTTCTGGTGGACACTACAGAGCACTGCGCACCAGAACAGCCCCACACAGAAACAGTTTCTTCCCTCAGGCAATTCATCTCACGAACACTTGATGATAACAATCGTGGAACCAACATCACTACTTGCTATACACTCTTACACACACATACACTTAATTAACAACACACTTTACATGCCAATCTGCACATAACAGCTGCACATGAAACGCTGTATATAGTAATACACCTGTACATACACTTGTCCATTTGTATATCTGCATTTAACACTTACTTCTATTTTTTGAATATATTTTTTATCTGTTTTTTTGTCCTGTCTCTGTAATTCTGCTGCACCGTAGAAGCTCTGTCACCAAAACAAACTCCTCGTATGTGTGAACACACCTGGCAATAAAGCTCTTTCTGGTTCTGGTTCTGATTCAGCTTGCTTCGGCCCTGTACACACCTACACACACCTGCGTTTGAAGCAGGTCGCCACCCAGAGCGACAGGCAGCTACAAAGTTGCTGCCAGTGTGAATGAGGCATTAAGCAGCGGACGCCCTTCCAGCTGCAACCCATCACTGGGAAACATCCATACACACTTATTCACGCTCATACACTACGGACAATTTAGCTTACCCAATTCACCCATGCCAAATGTCGCTGGACTTGTAGAGGAAACCCACACGAACACTGGGAGAACGTGCAAACTCTATACAGAAATGACCCAGTGGGTAGCTGGGTAGCACGTTCGCCTCACAGCAAGAAGGTCGCTGGTTCGAGCCTCGGCTGGGTCAGTTGGCATTTCAGTGTGGAGTTTGCATGTTCTCCTCTTGTTGGTGTGGGTTTCCTCCGGGTGCTCCGGTTTCCCCCACAGTCCAAACGCATGCGGTAAAGGTGAATTGGGTAGGCTAAAGTGTCCGTAGTGCATGAGTGTGAATGAGTGTGTATGAATGTTTCCCAGCGATGGGTTGCAGCTGGAAGAGCATCCACTGTGTAAAACATGTGCAGGATAAGTTGGCGGTTCATTCCACTGTGGCGACCCCGGATTAATAAAGGGACTAAGCTGAAAATGAATGAATGAATTGGTATCGATATCGATGATACGTGTCTTAAAACACTTGGCATCGGATCGGAAACAAAAATATTGGTATCGCCCATCGCTAATCAAGTCGTCTCAGAATTAAACACTTGATCTTTGTCGTTTGCTAATGAAGACACTCTGAAACACCTCTACTAGAATCTCTCAGCCCTGCATCCCTGATAGCGGAGGATTATTTCTCAGATTCAGTGTTTTTCGCTCACACACCCGCTGTCCTTCATTAGCACGTCTGGAGTCTCCAGGATTACTGTTTTCCAAAAGCTGCTGTTTTTTTTCCTGCAGTTTCTCATGACCTGAGCATGGAAAAAATGAAGGTTCGAGAGGCCAGTTGAAACGCTTGCCCAATTATAGACTGGAAAGCTGCCAGGATGATTGATGATGTTTGAACGTCCTTGATCTGCTCATATAAAGCTGTCCAGGCTTTCAGAAAACACCTTTAGTGAGCTTTGGAGCCTTTACTTATCAGAGGTTAACGCTGCAGTGTAGTGCACTTGTTGTGTAGCGAAGATTGGCCAAAAGGGCAAAAATCCTCCAAACAAACTGATTAATTGGATACTGTAGTGGGACTGTAATGTTAATGCACTCTACTTTATTTTTTGTTTTGATCTAGTCTAGATAGTCAAGAAGCATTTTCGGTAACACTTTCTTTTATAAATAACGGTGTACATTTCTGTAAGTATAAGTATAAAGAAGGTATGTGTAGGTATAAGGGAACAAACTGTAATGCTTGGGTAATAAATGGGTAACAACCAGATATGCTTATATAAAAGTACTGCATAAGCAGCGCCGGCTCTGTACATTTGGGGGCCCTAAGCAGAGTAATTTTGGGGCTCTACCTTGCTCTATATAGTATTGCCATTGCAAATCAGCCCACAATAATTATATTGCTTTTTTAAATACAATCAGCGAAACCGAAAAGCTTAGTTCGCTTATAGGGAGGGCCGGCTATGGCATAAGTATATTGAATTTACAATGTACTTTTCTATAAATTGCAAAGGAACAAACCGTAATGTTTGGGTAATAAGGGGGTAACAGTAAGATATTCAACACGCAAAGAACTGCGTAAGCATATTAAATTTATAAAGAACAGGGTTCATACGGTTGTGGAAAACCTGGAAAAGGCATGGAATTTTGACATGGCATTTTCCCAAGCCAGGCTCATTCTGAGAACGTAGTCCCGAGTACGTTTCTGGAGAGCGCACATTACGTGGTCAGAGGTACGTATGGCTGCATTTCATTTTTTTTAAACGAACGCTACGGGGTGGTGTGACGCCTATCTTCTCGCGCTTACCGGCCGACCGCCTCGTGTGGACGACTCAAGTGTGGACTCGAGACGCAGAGAGTAGTTGACCACCTCCACGACAACGACGCGGGGTTCGAGTCTGGCGAGGAGCGGTTCCAGAAAGCAGGTAAGACAAACACAGAATCCATATAACGAAGTAAACCAGTAAACAACAAGGTGAGAACGCGGTGAAGTCTGAAAATGTGGTAAAAATGAGACGAGGGGGTTTTGTTTTATTCTGGATTGCTTTTTTGAAAGCCGTTGGTTGGGTTTAGGGAAGTGTGTGTGGGTGGGTCGATCGATAAGATTTTGGTTGTGTTTAGGGAAGGGGGAGGGTGGGTCAGTCCGATCGTATGGTCAGTCAGTCGTTCAGTCAGCCAAAAACGATCGGTCGTCAGCGGCCTCTGGCGGGTTTATGCGTGAACGGCAATCACGAGAGACGTTTGAGATCTAAAAAAAGATTTTCGCCAAAGCAAAAAGTACAAAAAGACGTACCTGACGGGACGTATTCCGCGGCCTCCAGAAACGTACTCGGGACTACGTTTTCACAATGAGCCTGGAAAAGTTTTGGAAAAACTGAAAAACCCAAACACAGTTTTGGAAAAGTCATGGAAAACAGACATCTGTATACTTAAATATAGGTTAGTTGTCTTTACTTTTTTCTGTCTTTTGTCAATCACATATTCTCACATTATTGGATAAGTTGGCGGTTCATTCCACTGTGGCGACCCCTGATTAGTGATGGGTCGTTCTTGAACGATTCGTTCATTTTGAACGAATCTTTAATATGACTCGGGAACGACGAGTCCTCTCAGGGAGTGATTCGTTCATCCGCGCATGCGCAGATTGCGCACAGATGTGCAGGTTTCGTTCATTTTTCAAGTCTTTTAATTCATTCATCACGCGAAAGACAAAAGCCAATCATATGCGTTTAGAGCCGGAAAGAGATTTGATCCGTTCATGTATCGAGTCCTCTGTTTGAGTCACTCGGTCATCACGTGAAAGACAAAAGCCAATCGTATGCATTTAGAGCCGGAAAGAGATTTGATCTGTTCACCTCCCGAGTCCTCGGTCCGAGTCGTTCAACACGTGAAAGACACAGAAGCCAATCGTATGCATTTAGAGCCGGAAAGAGATTTGATCCGTTCACCTCCCGAGTCCTCGGTCCGAGTCGTTCAACACGTGAAAGACACAGAAGCCCATCGTATGCATTAAGAGCCGGAAAGAGATTTGATCCGTTCACCTCCCGAGTCCTCGGTCCGAGTCATGTCTCGTTACATTTTGTCACGTGATGAACGAACCAGAAGACTGGAAAGGTGAACTAGTCATGGCTCCTTTCGGCTCAGACTGTGTACATTGGTTGAGATGATATGGACTGTCCGTGTGACGTGAACGAACCACTGAAATTTGAAGACATGAAGAGGTGAGCTGAGCAAAGAGGCAAAAATATCTTCATAGACAAAAGAGCAGGCAAACAGTGAATGATTATTTTCTCTTATAGCATTCTATTTATGATTTGTTTGTAGTGTGATCAACATTTGGGCGAGTTGTACATGTGTTTGGAAGCAATTGGTAACAGTTTAATAATATATTGGCAAATTGAACGAAATGAACGAAATGACTCGAAAAAAGATTCGTTCATCTCGATGAACGAGACTTAAAGATCCGAGTCAGTAAAATGATCCGAACTTCCAGCCTGATCTCACGAGAAAACGTAAGTATTTTACGTTTTGGCAGTTTAGTGACTAATTCGTACGAATTCCTACGAGTTCAGTCGTTCGAAAATGTACGATTTTAAAAAGGAGGCGTGGCACCTAACCCCACCCCTAAACACAACTGTCATTGGGTGATGAGCAATTCGTACTGAATATTACGAATTAGATCGTACCAATTCATACGAATTAGCCACTTTTTAAAAAGTTACGAATTGGCCGTGAGATAGCGTTGGAACTTCCCATCACTACCCCTGATTAATAAAGTAACTAAGCCAAAAAGAAAATGAATGAATATAAATATAAATCGAAACTAAATAGTTTGTTGTGTGTTTTACGATATGATGTTTTAACATGTATCCTGTCCCCTACTTGTCCCTTGCAACATACAACACCATCAGGTTCCATTCCATCATCTGATCCACTGCTCCTGCAAAACTCTTTACCTGTTTGCCATATATCTAACTTTCAATAAAACGTCATTCGGTCTCAGTCCCCCTTCTGTGATACTTCAATCTGACATACATTCTGAATTATTATTGCTTGTAATCGTTTCTGACCTGTATAATCAGTAGTGTGGCTCTGTGGACAGAAACTCTGACCCGTTCCCTTCACGTTGATTTATTGCTCACATGACGGTCTGGAGATGACACAAAGTGTGTGTTTCCTACGAGGACGGAAGAAAGAGACGAGCGCCAGGAAAGTTGATGAGAAACATTTCTGGTCCATTAAACCTTCGGCTGCTTCTGCCCGATTGATTGGCTTAATGTTGGTCTCTGTGCTTGATTATGCAGGCCTAGAGAAACAGATGGTCAACAAACCCAATTA
Organism: Danio albolineatus; assembly: GCA_903798035.1. Classification (NCBI taxonomy): domain Eukaryota; kingdom Metazoa; phylum Chordata; class Actinopteri; order Cypriniformes; family Danionidae; genus Danio; species Danio albolineatus. The sequence goes on from CAIGQQ010010188.1 coordinate 948,955, forward strand.
ACCTTTCTCCACACACACACACACACACACACACACACACTGTTTACCTACACACAACCTTAATTACACATTTCTATAGCATGCTGTACACATTGTGTACACTGTAAAAAATATCTGTTCATCAGTCCATATTTTGTGTTTATTTGCGGTGGTGTATTACATTTTAGATTGTTGATCTCTGCTCTGTCCACTTTTGACGATGAAAATTCAACTCTACAGTTTACCAAAGTGACTTTTAGTGACATTTTAGTAGTTTTAAATATTATAAAGTGTGAGAAATAATGATAATATCTAGAGAAATATGTTTTTAAATTAAAAGAAAATGTGGAAATTTGGCTTAGTTTCTTATTTATTAGTGGTCGTCACAGTAGAATGAACCACCAACTATTCTAGCATATGTTTTACACTGCGGATGCCCTTCCAGCCAAAACACCCGTACACACTCACTCACACACTATAGACAATTGAGTTCATCAGTTCCCCTATAGCGAATGTGACTGTGAGGGGAAACCGGAGCACCCGGATTAAACCCAAACCAACACGGGGAGAACATGCAAACACACACAGAAATATCAACTGACCCAGCTGAGACTCGAACCAGCAACTTTATTGCTGTGAGGCCACAGTGCTAACCTTTGAGCCACCTAACGCCTTATAAATAACTAAATTTAGGAAAATAAAAAGTAATGCTGTTGCTTTTTCCAGAGGTAACAGTAAGAAGGAGCTCTTGTTGTTGTTTTCCACAGGCTCTGCATCTGTGCATTAAGTAATATTGCAAGCTAATGAAGAGTAAAGGGTTCCCAGGGTAATTACAGGCCTGTAGATTAATGGGAAGGCCATACTGTTTTGCAGCGATAACACAAATAAGGTGCTGTAATCCCTGAATTATCATAAATCATGCTCTGCGAAGGCCAGTTTTCTCATTCGTTCACATGCAGGGCGCAAATAACAGACAGACGCTCGCCTCATCTGATGAATCTGACTATTATACACTGTTGAGGAAAGATTCTAACCCTGAGCACACACTGAAATAAATGATAGGTTGCTTTTAGGTTGCTTTAACTTATTTTAATAAGTTCATCAGGTTTTATATCAGCAGTGTTATTTTAACTCTAACCGCGTAAAGATCAACTCAGTACACGTTCATTCATTCATTTTCATAAGCTTTTTCCAGGGGTGGGTCGCGGGGGCAACAGTCTTAGGAGAGAACCCCAGACTTCCCTCTCCCCAGACACTTCCTCCAGCTCCTCCGGGGGGATCCCGAGATGTTCCCTGTCCAGCCAAGAAACATAGTCCCTCCAGCGTGTCCTGGGTTTTCCCGAGGCCCCCTCCTGGTGGGGCATGCCTGGAACACCTCCCTAGGTAGGCGTCCAGGAGGCATCAGAAATAGATGCCCGAGCCACCTCAGCTGACTTCTCTCGATGTGGAGGAGCAGCGGCTCTACTCCGAGCTCCTCCCGGGTGTCAAAGCTCCTCACTCTATCTATAAGGGTTAGCCCTGCCACCATGAGAAGGAAACTCATTTCGGCCACTTGTATCCGAGATTTCAGTCATGACCCAAAGGTCATGACCATAGGTAAGAGTAGGAACGTAGATTGACCGGTAAATCGAGAGCTTCGGCCTTCTTTACCACAACGGACCAGTACATCAACCGCATTACTGCTGCCGCTGCACCAATCCGCCTGTCAATCTCACGCTCCATCCTTCCCTCACTCGTGAACAAATATCCAAGATACTTGAACTCCTCCACCTGGGGTAAGGACTTTCCTCCAACCTGGAGTTGGCAAACCATGGCCTCGGACTTGGAGGTGCTGATTCTCATTCCAGCTGCGTCACACTTGGCAGCAAACCACCCAACTGAACATATTGCTGCCCAGAATATATTGTCCCAAATTTTTCAGAGTTAAAGGGTCATGAAACACCAAAACACATGTGTTGAGCTGTTGACAGTCATATATGTGTCCCACGCTGCTGTAAACACTATGAGGACACATATATTGCACTAAAAAGTGAAAATTGGTAGTTTTTGCGTTATTTCCAGCAAATTTGTTCTTCCGGTTTGAAACAAGAATTTGAGGTTGCATCACGCCGATGAGATCCATGTGTGTATTCCAGCGTGGAGAGTGGACGTCTGTACCGGCGAGTGCATCGTGACATCTCTGAGCGTGCGGCATTGATTCATGAGATAGACTTGATTCAAAGCAATCAGCGCACTCTATTGTGTATGCGGCGCAGCTTCATTAATATGCACGATAGCTTCGAACATTGTTTGAACGCTGTTCAGACGGCGGAGAGAGACACATTGTGTTGCCAAAACAAGTGGAAGAAGAAGAATTGTTTGGAGACACAGGTCGCCAGTGTTGTGTTTATGTGCTGCAGTAAAGGTTTTGTTTTCATTTCCCCGCTATGAGAGCGCAGTTGGACTCACGTGGACTACAGTGCACGCGCGCGGCAGAAATGACGCTGCCTACCGAGAGCATCTAAGTTACCGAGAAATGAGGGTTTTTTATTTCTCCCTTACGCCGCGTGGTATGAAATACCCCTTTAAAACACTCCTCGAGCAGTTTCTCGCATCTCGTTCGTTACGGGGGCTGCAGGAAATGTTCCTGAGTAAAAGTAAAAGTGCCAAACTGCAGTTAAAGTTGACAAATTAAGAATTTGGCAAATAATCCGATGACCGATGTCCCTGTAAACACAGTCACTGTCTTTCTCCCATGCGTCTGTGTGTTTGTTTTGCCTCTGTGTAAATCAGCACAAATGGAAACTCCCATTGTTATGCAAAACCTCCCCTCTTTCCCTCCCCCGACACGCCCACCTAAACAGAGCCGGACACACCCACTTTCCTGAGCTTTTCCAGATTAGAGGTGTGAACACACCCCGCTGGGGGGGTTTCGTGGCCCTTTAAAATAAAACTCTTAAGAGAGTTACTTGTACAGCTCTATAAACCAGTTATATTTACACTGTATCAAGTTAAAAAAATAACTCTGGTCTACACCACTGGGAGCTGATTGTTCCCCAACTCTAGTGTAAAGAGTGAAATTTCAACACTTTAACAGAGAGAATTTAACTCGTCTACCTAGTAAACATTACAATACTCAAGATTGATGGTTAAAATAACATCGATAAGACAATTCTCCAAGAATGATAGAAACATTCACACACTGTAAAAAATCCAACTTACAAACTGTTAACTCAGTTTAAAATTGTAAGTTAGGTGGACATATTTGTTGAATTTATTCATAAAATTGATTTTACTCCATGTTTAGAACTGTTTGTTCAATAAAAGTAAAAAAATCAGTTGAGGAGACTTTACATTTTGATTACTCCATATCTTCAAAAAATAAAAAGTTGAGTTAACTTAAAATTTTAAAGCAACCGGCTGCAAAGATATTTTGAGTTTATTATTATTTTGAGCTTCAGTGTTTGAAGTTGTGCCAAATTATTCCGTAAAGTATACTTAAATAAATGAACTTATAAAATAATATTTGGCACAACTTCAGAAGCTTAATAACCTCAACATTTCTTTGCAGCCCGTTGCTTTAAAATTTTAAGTTAACTCAACTTTTTATCTTCAACAGTGCAATGTTTACAACAACAATTATGTTATTAATAATTTTTATCAACAAAACATCTGTATCTGCGTATCTCGTTATGAAGCGTGTTGTTAGGACATGAGGTTACAGTGTAACCTGCTCACCTGATGTTTACGCTCATAATATTTATATTATTTGCTAATTAATAACCTCATGTGGAACTCTGAATCTGCATCTCATTTCGGAGTCTGCTACTGTCCACCAGAGGTCGCATTTCAGTCACAGACGCATGCTTTCAGAGCCTTCCTGACTGACTGAATGAGTGAAATACGCTGTTTTCCAGCAAGGCAACCCGTTCACTGAGCATGTTTCTGAATATCTGCACAGATATGATGGTATATATAGTGTCGTTTTTCAAAAGGTTATGTTTATGTGTATAATCCATGTTTAATGAAGTGTCCAGTACTAGTTTTATATTTTGACATTGTATTTATTCTAAACAATTTAAGCACATGCTTTTATTTATGATGCTTTCCATGTATAGGAAATCACTTCAGTAAACTGAGTTATGAGCGCATGCATGACTATGATCATCATTCTGTGGTGAAATATTAATCTAATGACACTAAACCTGTATAATTAAACGTCCCTGCAGGAAGGTGGATGGTTTTTCCACACCGCTTCAGCTCACTAAACACTATCTTCATTCTCCAGTCAATATTATATAGTTCATTTGTTCAGCAGGCCTGTAATAAGTGAGGAAATGTAAAGACAGATGATCAATATCATCAGATAAAGTGCTTGAGGATGTGTGCTGCATTGCGAAACAGATTATAATAGTTGGACGGCGTTTTTCCACAGATATTTTTCGGCCCTCGTTCATCAAGTCTATTTATTTACTTAAGAATATTTGTAAAAAATATGTAAATATACATCATATTTGAGTACACCCTTCACAAATATCTCATTTAGACTCATATTGTCTATAGGAAGCTTTACAATATTATATTTGTACATGAGATTAGTCAGTACTGAAGCCAAATCTGGAGCTAATCTAACAAGATAACTGATGATAACGCTCTAAAATGAGTACACACAAATTTATATATTAGGAAAAATATTAAATAAAGAAATTAAAAAGAGAAAAAATCAAGAGAAACAAAAAAATTTTGTTGAAGTTTTGTAGTTTGTACTTTTTTCTGCATTATTTTGCATGAATTTAAATGTATTATCTTTCTTTTTCTAAAGATGTTTGATGATTAAAATATTATTTTAATAAATATATATGTTTAATAAAATGTATATATGTATGATATAATTGTATATTTATATTATATATTATTTATATATATATATTATATATTATTATTATATATTATATCATTATATAAAATGTATAAAATATATGACCTATATTCATTGAGAAATGGATAAAAATATTCTATAAAAATATATTATCAAATGCACTCTATGCTGAACTCTGTATATTTATTTCAGTTTTTGTAATATACAGTACATATTTACTTGAATAAATATATATTAATATAGTAACACTTTCTAATAAGGCTGTATTAGCTAGTGTTAATGCATTTACTAACACAAACAAACAATGAACGATACATTTATTACAGAATTTGTTGATGTTAGTTTACAAAAATATAGGTGTTGATTGTTAGTTCATGTTCACTCACAGTGCATTAACTAATGTTAACAAGCTTGAGTTATATACGATTTATGTACAACGCCGTTTGTAAACAAATATTTTCTGTCTTTTAGTAGAAATATTTAGTAGAAATTTTGGATCATCGTCTTGCTGAAATGTCCACCCTGGTGTCATCTTCATCCTCCTGCTGATGTAGATGTTGGACTGAAGCAGCTGATATTCACTGAAGAACCACTGAGAGATTTCAGCTGCTGTCTGGGCTTTCACTGCCAAACTACACCTTCCTTTCTTCATGTGTTCAACACTTTTTTCTGCGTCATTTCATTCTATTATGCATAACTTCATTTTAAAAAGTCTAATTAGATTCATTATCTTTGCATATATGGATTTATATGGTTGTTACCAACATCTGGAGAAAATTTCAAGTCAACAGCACCTTTAGAAACATGTTTTCAGAGAAAAATGCGGCCAATATTCATTTTCCCCACTGTATATACAGTTATTAAATCATAAACTAACAATTTTCTATGTTGTAAAAAAATATAAGGGTGACACTTTAGTTTAAGTAACGATTCACACCATTTACTACTGGCTTATTACCTGCCTGTAATAAGATAAAACTGTTTATTTGCACTTATGAAGTATGATCTTATTCTACATCCCTAATCAATATCTAAACCCAACTACTACCCTAATAAGCAGATAATCAGCAGTCTACTGAGCTGAAAGTCTTTAGTTAATAGCATGAGTTGGTCATTAAAATAAAGTGTGACCACTGGCTTCAGAACATTATAACATTTTTGTTAATATTTTGATGATTCTCTCCAACAGGGAGGAGATTTGTTAAGCAAACATGGTGTCCTGGGGCTGTGTTCAGGTTTGGCTCTGTGTGTGTGTGTGTGTGCACCAGTTTCTCTGCACCCAAGAGTATAGCACGGCAAACACAACTGCTGCCCGCTTTCTCTCTCGCTGGAGGACCTGAAGAGACTTTGCATAAAGCAGCGTATAATTAGCCACACTTTCTCTCTCACCTTTGCTCCACTTTCAAAACACCGGCATTAAAAACAGAGGCTGTAGAAAGAAGAATAGTCCATGTTTAACCCTCCTGTTGTCTCAGTATACGCTACTGCGTCCTTCGGGTCAAACTGACCCGCCTTCACTAAACCTCGGGAATAAAGCAGATCAGTTTAATTTCAATCCTCAAATCTGTTTAGCATGAAGAAACGAGCTGATCTTCATCACACACTCAGTGAATGGGCTTCACTCAGTGGACAACACTCCACTCTCACTACAGTAAATAGTGTGTTTAATCCAACACAGGCTCATTCTGAAAACGTAGTCCTATGTATGTTTCTGGAGACCGCACATTATGTTGTCAGAGGTACGTATGGCTGCATTAATTTTTTTAACAAACGCTACGAGGCGGTGTGACGCCATTCCTTTTCGCGCTTACCGGCCGACCGCTCGCCTCCGTGTGGATAACTTTCCCGCTGCAACCGGTTTGTCCCGTTAGCTCGCTGTGCTCGTCGGCAAACTTGAGACGCAGAGAGGAGTTGACCACGACAATTGGGTTCGAGACCGGTGAAGAGCGGTTCCAGAAAGCAGGTAAGACAAAGACAGAATCCAAAAAATAAAATAAACCGTAAATGACGGTGAGAATGTGGTAAAATCTGAAAACGTGGTAAAAATGAGACTAGGGCTTTTATTTTTTTCTGGATTGCTCTTGAAAATTGTTGGTTGGGTTGAGGGAAGGGGGAGGGCAGGTCAGTCGATTGGTCAGTCGGTCGGACAGTCATTCAGTCAGTCAAACAGTCAGTCGACAGCGCCCTCTGGTGGGTTTATGCAAGAACAGCAGGCGCGAACGGCACTCGCGAGAGACATTTGAGATCTCAAAAAGCATCTGCAGCGGCTCCTTGTGGATTTGCGAAAACAAAAAGTGCAAAAATACATACCTCCCGGGACAAATTTCATGGCCTCCAGAAACATACGTGGGACTACGTTTTCAGAATGAGCCTGGGTTGGTTTAATCATGATAAAAGCAACTGCAGAGGACACCATTCAGAAAAGATAAAGTCAATAGTATCTGGATGCAGCCTTGAGGATGCAAGCTGAGATTGCATATCTCAGTCATGCAATATCAGACACAACGCAGTCAATGGAGTGAGGGACGCCACTGTGAGGGGTAGGGTTAGGGGTGGAGTTAGGTGAGCGCATTAAAAAGCATCGGATGCAGCTCAGATTGCACTGCACCAGGTCTGCAATTAGACCCCTCTTGATAGAGAACTAGATTCTTGTTGTGTGTTTGGAGGTGTGGGTAGTGTTTTGGAGTGTGCATGTGTGTGTGTGTGTGTGTTTGTGTGTGTGTGTGTGTGTGTGTGTGTGTGTGTGTGTGTGTGTGTGT
>CAIGQQ010010188.1:973809-976309 GCA_903798035.1 Danio albolineatus
GTAGGATAAAATGTCAGGACACAGGCATATGTTTTACACAGCGGATGACCTTCTAGCTGCAACCCATCACTGGAAAACACCCATACACACACATTCACAGACACACTCATACCCTTCCTGTCAACATTGTGATGTGAATGTAAGGGACATCTTTTGATATTATTATTGTTGTTGTTATTATTTATTATTAATATTAATTATGTGTATTTGTCTGTCCCTATAGCGCATGTGTTTGGACTGTGGGGGAAACCGGAGCACCTGGAGGTAACCCATGCGAAGATGAAGAACATGCAAAAGCCAGATCAAACCAAACCTTATTCAACAGCACTACCTTGTGGTAGATTATAAAATGCAGCCCTTAAAAAAGTCCTTTGAAGGAGTGTGTTGGAAATATATACATTAAATAATTACTTTATAATTAATGTTCTCAAATAATAATAATAATAATAATTACATATATATATATATATATATATATATATATATATATATATATTTATTTATTTAAATAAATAATAAACACACACACACACACATATATATATATATATACATATATATATATATAACATATACACATATAAATATATATATACATACATACACACACACACACACACACACATATATATATATGCGCATGTTTGAACAGACATATACACATAATTAATTAATAATAACATCTAAAGATGTTGATCTTGATGGGGTTTTTTCCCAAACACAACTAATTTAGTCCTAAATGAGCATAAAATGTTAGGAAAGCAGTCGAATGCTGTCAGTATAACGTTATTATAATGTATTTTAAAGTGACACCACTGTTATTTAATGTAATGAAACAAACAAATCGTAATAAATGAGATTCATTTACTGCTCTTTAATTTGAATGTGTGGGTTATACAGCGAAGGCTAATGAGATTTGATAATTTTTTTCTAATTAATGTTAATTTTCTGAACAATATTTTTGCTGTGTGTGTGTGTGTGTGTGTGTGTGTGTGAGGGGGGGGGTCTCTTATTTTCACATCCCATGTTGACAGGTATGGCCCTGACAGCATCGCAGGAAAAAACATGCAACAAACCCTGTGGATCACAGAAACAAACACATACGGACCCGTACCTTACAGACGCGGTCTCATCCAGTCTTTGGGTCTCCAGCTTGGCAGGTCTGCCTATGCTTCAGAAAGCACGTGCTCTCATGAATAATTAAGCAGCATGGCCTCCTCATAGGAAAAGAAATCTCTGCTATGAATAATAATGAGAAACACACGCGTCATCACTCCACTAGCAGATTCACACTCCGTCACTGATTTTGATCCGTCCAAAAGCATTTTCTTAAACCCAGAAGATGAAATTAGCAGACAAAAGCTCCAAATGATCCAGTTTCCCCACAATTACAGCTGACAGGAGCTAACACTGTCTTACTGATGCTCAACACACACAAACATCACACCTGACACTGTTTAAATGAACTATACAGGGAGTGCAGAATTATTAGGCAAATGAGTATTTTGAGCACATCATCCTCTTTCTGCATGTTGTCTTCCTCCAAGCTGTATCGGCTGGAAAGCTACTACCAATGAAGCATATTAGGTGATGTGCATCTCTGTAATGAGAAGGGCTGTGGTGTAATGACATCAACACCCTATATCAGCTGTGCAGAATTATTAGGCAACTTCCTTTCCTTTGGCAAAATGGGTCAAAAGAAGGACTCGACAGGCTCCCAAAAGTCAACAATAGTGAGATATCCTGCAGAGGGTTGCAGCACTCTTAAAACTGCCGAGCTTCTGAAGCGTGATCATCCAACAATCAAGCGCTTCATTCACAATAGTCAACAGGGGCGCAAGAAGCGTGTGGAGAAACCAAAATAACTGCCCATGAACTGAGAAAAGTCAAGCGTGCAGCTGCCAAGATGCCACTCGCCACCAGTTTTGCCATATTTCAGATCTGCAACATCACTGGAGTGCCCAAAAGCACAAGGTGTGCAATACTCAGAGACACGGCCAAGGTAAGAAAGCTGAAAAACCACCACCACTGAACAACACACACAAGCTGAAACGTCAAGACTGGGCCAAGAAATATCTCCAGACTGATTTTTCTGAGGTTTTCTGGACTGATGAGATGAGAGTGAGTCTTGATGGGCCAGATGGATGGGCCCGTGGCTGGATCGGTAAAGGGCAGAGAGCTCCATCCCACTCAAGGTGGAGGTGCAGTACTGGTTTGGGCTGGTATCATCAAAGATGAGCTTGTGGGGCCTTTTGGGGTTGAGGATGGAGTCAAACTCAACTCCCAGTCCTACTGCCAGTTTCTGGAAGACACCTTCTTCAAGCAGTGCTACAGGAAGAAGTCTGCATCCTTCAAGAAAAACATGATCTTCATGCAGGACAATGCTCCATCATAGCGTTCAAGTACTCCACAGCGTGGCTGGCAAGAAAGGGTCTAAAAGAAGAAAAACTAATGACATAGCCTCCTTGTACACCTGATCTGAACCCCATAGAGAACCTGT
>CAIGQQ010010188.1:981309-985328 GCA_903798035.1 Danio albolineatus
CGGCATGACGTGAACACGAAACATAAGCCCCGCCCATTCGTGCGCACACAGACCCGGGAGATTCGAAACCCCCAACCCCGCCCACAAACAACAGCGGCGAGCAAAGGTTGCCAGATTGGGCGGTTTTGAATTTGATTGAGCAGGTAAAAACCTTTTGGAGAGGGTTTGGACTGGAGTCAGTCAGCTACATCTGGCACACAGAGAAGAGCACTGTAGCAGACATGTGCTCAGCTGGATATTACTGGAAGTGTGCAGATGAACCAGAGATGAGACTGTGAAGAGTCAGTGGTGGAGGTTTATCTCTGCAGAAATGCCTCAGCATTATAGCCCAGCCTTGTGCTGTGTTCCTCTGAGGAGCTTCTGAAATCTACACGCTTACAGCGGAGGATTCAGAGCACCGTTTGTTAGAGGAAGGAGCAGAAAAGACTATTGATGTATGCAGGGGCGGACTGGCCATAGGGAGCAGCGGGACATTTCCCAGTGGCCTGACGGTGAATCTGGCCTGCTATCCAACAAGTGTGAGTGCGTGTGATTAAAACGGTCGCCTCATTGTTTTCTCCAGCTTGTAAATGATGTATTTAATTGTGTTTAGTAACTTGTAACTGCTTGTAGTGTCTTTGGTTAACTTGTATTCTCATATCGTGTCTAAAAGCACGTTGTAAACGCGACGCGTGCCGCTTTGTTTACGGATTAAAATGCGTTTGTGAGTTCGTGTTCCTCTGCTGTTTGTTGTTGCTATGGCTACATCAGCTCTCCTACACAAGTGCAGCGGTCCTGTTTTATAATGGTTCAGCTTTTGCCGCTGTGTGCACTAATACTGCATGTGTGTCGCTGTTTTTACTTCTGGTTAAGAATAGAGTGATATGCTGGGAGACCGGGGGGTTAGTTTCGGGGGTGAGGTGTCTGAAATACAGACGACTCCCGGGAAAAACGAGTGTTGGCAGATATGCTCACGCACACACATGACTACTTCAATATTGATCAGCCGTGGTGGGCATTCTCTCACGCTGAATGATGTCGACCAATCGCAACAGACTGGGTCATCAGTCCAATCAGCGCAGTTTAGCATCGCGCTAAGGAGGAGTTTTGGAACAAATGAATCGCTAAATGATTCATATAGGAGTCGCTGGGATAATGAGGTAAAAATAAATGCAGATTATAAGAGAATGAAAGTGTTTTTTGACCATGCATGCATATTAGCCTGCTGTTGGAGACCCCCAAAACCAAAATATGACCCTTTTTAATGTATAATAGAGGCTCTTTAATATATAAAGGGTGTTATCTGTTAAATCCAGAATTATATATGTGTGATATGTGTCTTTTATGTAGTCCTTTTTGTTTTTTATATCAATAAAACACTGTTCCACATTAGGTGGGACTTTTAAAAAATATTTCTTTTTTGTTATGATGGGTGATATAACTTCTTAATTGTAAGTATCGAAAGAAATCGCTTGATGACGGCATAAATTCGTCTTTAAGATCAGAAAATGAGTGCATTCACAGTGTTTTCATTAAATAGCTGCTCAATTATCATAAGACCCTTATTGCAGCATGTTTTAAAAGTGGCATCCTATTTGTACGGTAAAAACCAACTGATTGTAGAATTTACCCCAACTGTAGATGCCATAATATCTGCACATATCTCTGCGAAATCCCGACCGAGTACACCAAAGTACAGGCCGTAGAAGAGAAATGCCACGCCAAGGTCCATGGAATCAGTTGATTCTATCCTGAAAGCAGAAACAGGAGACGCGAGTTTGTACAAGAAGATTTTTATCCATTCTTAAAGCTTGATTAGTTTTTATTTATTCCTAATGCTCAAGTGCACAGTGTATCAGAATGCAGCGCCTTCAGTCGACTGCACAAATATCAAGAACAGATGAAGAGTTTCGTTGCAAAACGAGATATATCCATTTTGAGAAATGTTGGTTATTTGACATTATTATTGAAGACATCAACAGTCAACTTTATTCATAATTTCTGTACGTTAAACTATTACTGGAGCTCAGTGAAGGCCGGGGACACATATTCTTCACATCCAGGATATTTTATTGAATTTTATGTCCATAAATAGTTCATAAATAAGTCAAGAAGCATGCCAAAATGCAGCATATTTATCTTAACATTGTCAAACATCTTAAATTAATTAAAATTAATAAAAACTATATGGAACAGTATATACAAAGATTGATTATTAATAAGATTCTGAGTCGTACACAATGTAACATCACTTTTTTTTTATGCTGGGGCACCAATGGCTTTAAGCAGGCTTCACTGCAGCATTTGAAGAAATCTTTTGGATCATCAGTGGGAAAATTAACAATAATTTATCAATAGATTGTAAATATTCATAATATTCAAAAACATAATGTCATAATATACATAATGTGCCTATGGCGTGTGCCAGTAATCCAGGCCAGTCCCTGAATGAAGAGGTCTGATAACAACATACCGGCTGAGCTGCAGAGCAAACTAACAGCAGGATGTTTATCGCTTCAACCATCCTTAAACAGCTTCGCACTAATTGTGATTAGTTATAATATAGAGAAGTAAGATTAAGTTAGTTAAATAAACGACTTGTAGCTCGTTACAGAAAGAGTGGAGGCTCCTGAACACCGCTGCTGAAAACCAAACCTGTATGATCAGAGCAGGCGGAGCCGCGACAGCGCAGTTTCTGTTTCACAGAGTCCACGGATACAAGCTCGCCTCGCCCCGTCATATTTAATGACTTATTTCACTGTAATAATAATAATGTTATTATTATTATTATTATTATCATTATTATTATGCAGCTGGAATGATCGGCTCCAATCCGTCATCAGAATCCATGAGGTTAGCTGGACTCTGAAGCTTTGATTCTCTGACTGACAGACGGACGTAGCCTGTGACTGACAGCTCGCCTACAGTATAAACTATTAAATGGCAAACGTTTTTAGTTAGCCTAGTGAATCCTCTTTTTATAAACATATGCTTATTGTTTTGATATTATCGTTAAATCAATGAGCAAACTCGGAGCACTTCGCCGGCGGTGACTCTCCTCCAGGGGATGCTGAGCTCGCGCATATACTGTTCTATATATAACAGTTCTATAACTGTTATATCGCACTTTGTACAGAAACTGGGCTGGTGGATATCGCGTTTTGTGAAAAAATACATTTAGTAGTCGCCTAAAATGTTCTTAAATTGTGTTAATGGCAGCAATTCACACATAGATAAGGAACATCTGAACAGTGATTTACAATCATAAAATCTAAATGTCAAAAAATGGCGTTTATCGCGTTTTGCAACGAAACTCTTCAGATATAGTACATATAAATAACGAATGATAGAAACATCAGACTAATAACTGCTTCAATGTTTCGGATTTAAAGGTGCTGTGTGTGAGTGTTTGACTCTTCTGAAGCATATAAACACCATCATATATGTGCAGATATTCAGAAAAATGCTGAACATTCTTGTTTATCTGAAAAACAATGCTAAAGTCAGATATTCTGCTTTGTTCATGTGCTTTCCGTGCTGGAACGCTGTCTTTGTTTTGTTCTCTTTAACCCGCCCACTGCCAATTTAGCCAATTATATTTCATCACTCCGGGTTGCATTGGTTAAAAACAGCGTATTTCATTCATTCAGTCCGGAAGGTTCTGAAAGCATGCCTCCGAAATGACCGAAATGCAGACTCCGAAGTGAGACGCAGATTCAGAGTTCCACATGAGGTCATTAATTCTTGTTCTGTGATCATCAGTGAAACTGTACTGACGCCGCAACAGACAGCAGTAAGACAACATCAATATTCCTGACGACACCTTTATGATCAGCTGCTCTCACAACACAGAGCTTTAAAACAGGACACTTCACAGCTCACCCGAACAGGAAAATGATGCCGAAGAGGGTGAGCATGATTATAACGTATCCCACAACGCCTGAGCCGTAGCTGATCTTATACAGGAGGAGGAACCATTTATAGACCAGCCTGGAGAGAGAGAGAGAGAGAGAGAGAGAGAGAGAGAGAGAGAGAGAGAG
>CAIGQQ010010188.1:997196-1027290 GCA_903798035.1 Danio albolineatus
TTAAATTATTTGACAGAAAACAATATGATAATATCATCAAAGCTATCTTACAATCTATTTTTCAGTTGTCTTGTAATCTATCTCAAAATAATACAACACCTTGTCTTCCTCAGCTTTTGGTAAATGGAGTTTCAATTATCGATATACACTTATCAAACACTGTAATTCGGAATAATTTTATTAAAGAACTATATCCCTATCATTCAAATAAAAATGTATTATTTTATTATTTCTCTAAGGAAAAAATTAAATTGCTTAGAACAAAATATTTAAAATTTCCAGTGGCACCAAAAGTAAAGGAAGTCCATTTTAAAATTCGAAATGGAATCTATCCTTCTAAAGAATTTTTGAGATGTCGATTTGGTTTTGATGAAAACAGTTGTTCCTTCTGTGATGAGCAAATTGAAACTACAGAGCATCTTTTCTATGATTGTAAATTTGCGTGTGCATTCTGGGAAGATTTGCATTATTAGTTATTTTCTAAATTTGAGGATTTACATGCTTTAACAAAAGAAAACGTACTGTTTGGTTCTTTTTGAAAAATGAAACACATGATTTAGTAATTAACACAATAATTATTCTTGGGAAGTTCTTTTTACATACGAATAGGTTCTAAGAATTTCTCCCAAATTTTATGTTTTTTCGCAAGGAACTAGGTCTTTATTTTCTATCGCTTAAACAATTGAAGAAAAAGAAGGCTGTAATTCTATGTGATTAAATAGAAAAACTAGATCTTGATGAAGACCCCTAGAGTTGTTGTTTTTTTCCCCTTATTCTTTTATTTAGTTATGTAATTATTTATTTACTTATTATTTTTGTTATAAAATTTTGTCTATGATGCTTGTCTGTTGTCTGTTTAAGGAGGTTTGTATTTCGTACCAGGCCATGTTATATTGTTTACTGTGTTCAATAAAGTGTTCAAAAAAATAAAAAAAATAAATAAATAAGAAGGTCTCTCGGCTCGATCGGTGAGGTCAAACGTACATTTGCGTGATGACGTCATGACGCCAGAGGTGGAGCTGCTCATTTGAAAGTGGCGGGCAGGATCTTTCTTCAGACTCGGATAAACGGATTTATCTTGCTGGAGCTCCTGTCGGCGTCTGTTTGTATCTGTATATATTAACATATTTCATGCGAGGGCGATTAGGATTGTGATTTATGTCGTGCAGCTTGAAACTGTTGTCGATTTTGCGTAAAAATAACGTTTAATGCGGTTTTCTCACCGGGCTCCATAACAGCTGACACTGAGCGGAAGGTGAGGATAACATGAGTTCAAAACATCGGTGCTCTCAAAGCTCTTTATTTATATTTGTGTTAGTTTTTGCGGTGTTTAGTTCTAATGGAGTCTTTATATACACGTAACTTTAACTTAGAAAGTGTGTTTGATGTTGCTGGATAATTGCGTCAAGTGCAGCCAGGCTTTAGGCCCGTTATTTATAAAAAGTTATTTACTTGAAATCTGTTTAATACACACATTATTGGACAAAAGTAGTTAAACATTAGCCAACCATTCTTTGTTTGCAACTGTGAACGGTTATTATTAAGCTGTCTGCTATACTAAGTATCACAAAGCTAGCATGTTTTGGTTGTTGAGGTAACGTTAAAGTAAGTGAGGTAACGTTAAAGTAACGTTAAAGTTCACACATTCAGACATTCGAGTTTTAAAATCTTAAATTTGCAAAGATCTTTATTTCTATTTTTGTTAGTTTTTGCGGTGTTTAGTTCTAATGGAGTCTTTATATACACATAACGTTAGTTTAGAAAGTGTGTTTGATGTTGCTGCATAATTGCGTCAAGTGCAGCCAGGCTTTAGGCCCGTTATTTATAAAAAGTTATTTACTTCAAATCTGTTTAATACACACATTATTGGACAAAAGTAGTTAAACATTAGCCAACCATTCTTTGTTTGCAACTGTGAACGGTTATTATTAAGCTGTCTGCTATACTAAGTATCACAAAGCTAGTGTGTTTTGGTTTTTGAGGTAACGTTAAAGTAAGTAACGTTACAGTAAGTGAGGTAGCGTTAAAGTTCACACATTCAGACGTTCAATAATATAATAAAACAGAGTTTAAAAGTATAATACAGGTTATTATAATAAATTAAGTTACTATTATGAGCACAACTTGACACAGGACCGTATTATTTATAATATCGTTTCTCTAAGTTATATTGTTTAACGTTACCACGCTAACTTTGGAATCAAAATAAACGTTCATTCATTCATTAATTTTTCTTGTCGGCTTAGTCCATTTATAAATCCGGGGTTGCCACAATGGAATGAACCGCCAACTTATCCGTCATTTGTTTTAAGCAGCGGATGCCCTTCCAGCCGCAACCCATCTCTGGGAAAAAAAAAAAAAACATTAATAAATGATAAATATATATAAGAGTAAACATTCTGAAATCGCATGTAAATATGACTTAATAACAACATTAGCACTATTTAATTGCCTGTCAACAATGCTGTACTTCGATGGTCATTTCCTGAATGCGTGAATAGAACAACTTGGCCGAAAATACGTATTTCCAAGACACGTAGCATTTAGATATTATAAAAAGTTTAGATATAAGATGAAGTTGCATTTTTCATTTTGAGACCATGTAATTATTGAAGTAATATAGGGGGGAAAAGAGCTATCAATTAAACACCTGAACTGTCTGCCTACGTTTAGAGTTCATGCTTGAAGAATTTAGGTCATATATGCATATTAGATGTTTTTTTAGTTATTATTTGCTAACAAACATTTAGAAATAAATTACTGAACAGATGGTAACAGTTAAGGGGTTAGGGTTTAAGAATCTCCAACAGTTAATGGTAAAGGTGACCAAAATGTTAATATATGGACAGTAAGTAGTCCAGATAAACCACAAGTGCATTTCTGAATTCATCATGTTTTTGATGCACTAGAACCCTGACTTTGCACACCACGTTTGAACCTTGTCAATGTGTCTTCAACTTTGCCTTAAGTGTTAGTATAGAACGGTTAATTTGTTCACTCACTGAAATTGCAGCATTTATTTATTTTTTGTCCAGTGTGTGTTTTCCCCCATAATGCAGGGCGTCTGTGGAGTCCTAAAATATCCTAAATTTCAAAAGCATCATTTTAAGGCTTAAAAAGTCTTAAATTCACTTAAAAATGGTGTTGTATCATTTTTATCAGGTCATATTTTTCCTATCTTTGTTTAAAACTACACAATCAGGCCTACACCACCTATCCAGCCACCAACAATCCATCCCATTAAAACTTAACAAAAGATTTATTTGTTAACTCTATTTACCAATATGGTTTAATTATCGTCCTTTTTATAACATTTATTTAAAGTGGTATTCATGGCTACCTGGTGAAGACACTGACTTAAACAGACATTTATTTTATTAGTTTTTTAAACTTGCCTAAGAGAAAAGTCTAAAATAAAGCTGTTAATATAGAGTATGTGTGTGTATATAGTAGCAAACTATATCGAGTTTGCTCCTTTTAATACATTATATACAATATTTGGCTAAGAAAATGTTGAATTTTATATGCATAAGTCTGACATTCAATTTATAATGGTCTTAAAAAGGGCTGAAATATTAAATTTGACTTAGTGAATCCTGCAGAAACTCTCTAATAGGCTCGTCTTGTTCTGTGCACTTGCTTTATTAGATGATATGTGGTTGTAATTTGTAATTCAACATTGTGTGTTCTTCCAGAATGACCAAGGAGGATGAGAAGGCCATTCCCGTGAGGGTTGCGCTGAGATGCAGACCTTTGGTGCCCAAAGAGGTCAATGAGGGATGCCAGTGCTGTCTTAATTTTGTACCCAGTGAACCTCAGGTCTGTGTGTCATGAAGCTATTGTTGATATTTCTTTCACACTTCATAAAGTCATGTTGTAGATGATGATGATAATAATAATGTAACTTTTTCTTCTTGTATTTCAGGTGATTGTTGGCAATGACAAGGCGTTCACCTTTGATTATGTGTTTGACCCCACAACAGAACAGGAGGAAGTTTTTAACACTGCTGTGTCTCCTTTATTATCTGGACTTTTTAAAGGTTTGTAAAGTATTCCCGGTAGTCATGTGAATAGCTTGTGATGACATATGAAGTGTGGGGGGGGTGTTGTGCTGTCCCATTTCTTAGGGCAGTGTTTCTCAACTGGTGGGTCGCGACCCAAAAGTGGGTCGCGGGAACATTTTTAGTGGGTCGCGGAGTGTGTGTAAAACATTAATTTTTAACTTATTTTGCTTATACCGAACTTTTATTTTGAAATGCGTATACTGGATTTTTTTTTTTTTTTAAATGCGCAATTGTACTTATTTGTAATATTTGTATAATTTGATACACTTTGTCCAATTTAATCAATGAAAAATAGTTTATTTGTAAGTCTTGGTGATTTTCTTATGATTTATCTGTCACAACTTGTGTATGTTAACAAAGAAATACAAATTAATTCATTATAATTCCTAAAATTAAAAAATAGTTCCTAAAAATTTGGGTCGCGGCTTGATGACCATGTAAAAATGTGGGTCCCATGGCCAAACCAGTTGAGAACCACTGTCTTAGGGATAAACTTAAAGCCCTTCACACTTTCAAGGGCCATGGAGAAGAGGTTAAAAAAAATACGATTAATACGGGCCTGGTTTTATATGTTGTATAAAGGGTAAAATAGCAGCATGTAATGGATATGTGTTTTGTTCTCACAGGTTATCACGCCACTGTTCTGGCCTATGGGCAGACGGGGTCAGGCAAGACGTTCTCTATGGGCGGCACATACACGTCCGAACAGGAGAACGAGCCCACGGTCGGGGTGATCCCTCGAGTGATACGACGAATCTTCCAGGAGAAAGCTAAACGCACAGACTGTGAATTTGTGCTAGCTGTATCTTACCTCGAGGTATACATGCTTGTGTATTATGACTTGTTGGGTCGTTTTCATCCAATCTGGGGTGATTTTGAGTCTTAATTTGCTCAGAATTTTCTCTGCGTTTCAGCAAATGGAATGATTTTTGGTGACAAATCTTATTTTGACACATATGTTGGGAAATGGTTTAGAGTTTTTCAGAAGCTCAACACACTCTGGGCAAGTTTACTCTCCTTTCGTTATGTTAGGGGCTGTTTTTGCCCATTGACTTCTATTATAATGAGAGGCACAGCCATGACAGCATATAATCATGCATTCTTGATTGTTGCTGGTTTTTCCTGTTGGAAAGTGTTAAAGTGTGTCATTATTACTGCTAATCATCAGTTACAGTGCAAAAAAAGCTTAGTGTTAGTGAGTTATATAGAGCAGTGGTTCTCAAACTTTGTTCAACAAGTACCACCATAATGACCAGTATTGAAATACAATAGCGTAGTAGGCCTAATTAAGCACTTACAGCATTGCACAGTTCAAAAGCGTGGCAAATTAATTCTGCCTCATTATTATGAGTATTTATTATTGTCAGCCACTTTAAACATTCTAAATAGTTTAATAGTGCTTACAGGTAAGAAAATAATAAATAAACGTCAACATTTAAATTAAAATGTGCTTTTAAAGCTAATTAAAAATGTAAAATTAAGTAAAAAGAAAACTAAAAAGTGATCATAAAGTAGCCTATTCATCAAGTGCCTTGGACCTCATAAATAAAAGCTACATGTCAACATTCATATATAAACTCTTTTTGAAATATATGTTGCATGCGTATATATAACTTATTTGTCTTTAAAATCTAAACATTAACTTGTATTTTAAATATATGAACTGGATTTACATATTTAAATTAGAAATTAGATCTGCTTACTGTGCGTTAGAGTAGGCTTTGTGTGTCAGAAAAGCAAGTAATTAAACTATACCTGTCAACATTGGGATATAAAAATGAGAGAGACGCCCCCAACAACCGTTACAAATATGGGGAGGAAATTTGCTTCTAATGATAGAATACATAACAAACATTAGAACATCGAAAATAAAAGGTTTAGCCTATTAAAATCAATTTACCGATCACATCAGTGTTGTCGTACGCATCAAAGGGTTAAAAGTGTCTTAATTTTTTAACTTAACTCAGCGATTCCTCTGAGTACCACTAGAAGGAAGCCCGCGTACCACTACTGGTACACGTACCACAGTTTGAGAACCACTGATATAGAGTATAGTGTGTGTTAAAGTGAGTGAGAGAGCTTTAGACTCATCTTGATATGTCTGAGTAAATCAAAATAAGCTCCTCAGCTCTCAGAACATAGTAAGTGTATTTCTGCACACACACACACACACACACACACTATAATCTGCTGTTTTACTTCAATAAAAGCCAGAAGTCTTTTTGCACAGGCCTATCTAAAGGGTTAGTGCTGCTAACTGATGGTCAACAATAATAATAATAATAATAAAAATAAAAATACACATTTTAACTCAAAACCACCAATCAAGAATGCATGATTATATGCTGTCATGGCTTTACAGTCAAAAAATGTGGTTCTAACGTGACAAAAACATCCACCAATATAACCAAATTGTAGTAAATTTGAACAGTACCCAAGGGTTAATCTAAATTTTAAGTGCGTTGTTTTTGTGTAACTCAAGGGTGACGCTACTTATCGTTTTTATTTTAGATTTACAATGAAGAGATATTGGACCTGCTGTGCACGTCAAAGGACAAACCCGTCATCAGTATCAGAGAGGATCCTAAAGATGGCATCAAGGTGATTTCATCAAGGTTGACTAGCTTAAATGGGGTCAATAAATATTGCAAGGGTCTATTTCTTTTTATATTAGCCCTGCTTTTGTCGTGTGTGCAGACACTTGAAACCTGTTGCATGTTATCTGTGTTGGTAAATGATTACAATAACATCGCAGATTTCATAAATGCTGGCATACATTTAGGATTTACATTTAGAAGTTGAGCAAGTACTGGATCAGTGTGATTAACACCCCTTGTGCTCATGTTTGGTCTTTGTTTTGATGGTTTAGATTGTAGGACTAACAGAGAGGGACGTGTTGAACGCTCATGAGATGGTGTGTTGTCTTGAGATGGGAAACTCCGCGAGAACCGTGGGCTCAACAGCCATGAACGCGGCCTCGTCCCGCTCACACGCCATCTTTACTATATCACTGGAGCAGCGGCGCAACGGAGACAAGTATGTGAACTCAGCAGCACACTGTTATGCCTCTTATTGTCTGACTATATTGGAAATATACTGGAATGTTTGGGTTTTCCTTCATCAGTGTGCAGTATTTCAGCAGCGTTCACTTAGTGGACTCCTGTCTCACTACAGTAAATAAGCGTATATGTTCTAATACAGTGGTTCTCAAACTGTGGTACGCGTACCACTAGGGGTAGACAAGCTTCCTTCAAGTGGTATGCGAAGGAATCGCTAAATAAAGTACACACTTTTAACCCTTTGACGCGTACAATAACGCTGATGTGATCAGTAAATCAGTAAATTGATTTTAATAGACTAAACCTTTTATTTGAGGGGCTGACAATAATAAATATTCTTAATTAGAAGAATTAATCTGCCTCTTTTTTGAACTGCTGTAGCTGCTTAATTACGCCTACTATGCTACTGTACTTTAATACTGGTTATTATGGTGGTGATTTTTTTTCTTAGGTGGTACTTGGAGAAAAAAGCTTGAGAACCACTGGTCTAATGGTAAAAGTACCTGCAGTACTTAGTAAGACAGTATTCTTAAGTTAAAGCAGCAGATTTCGCGTGTCAGGAATTTATGTGGTGTAAATAGGGTTTTATAACTATATGTACAACTGTTGTACCCTTAATGTGTACAGCCTTCATGAAAATATGGAAACAGAAAATTATTAATTTCTTTCTAATGTTGTGGCCATTATAGAAAGCCACCAAACATGAGATAAACAGTTTAGTGGTGTTTTTTTATTATTTTTAATTTTTTTTACAGGGTTTAACTAAAACAGCTTGTGCTGTTTGTAGTGTAGAATGGCTTGTAAGGAAGATGATCTTTTCTCGTGAGTTAAATATATGGTCAGGTTTATTCAGGCATGAAAGTCTCTCATGTGAGAAATGTGTTGTTTGTGAAGGACGGATGTCATGGTTTCCAAACTGCACTTGGTGGATCTTGCTGGATCCGAGAGACAAAAGAAGACCAAAGCAGAGGGAGATCGACTGAAAGAGGGTAAGTGCCATCAAAACACATTATTTAATGGCATACTCAAAATAGGTACAGTTTCCTTGAACCATTCCATTCCAAGCGCATTGAACAGCCTGAGACGTCCTACACTCACTGCACTACTACACTGCACTCACGGCCTATTACAATCTTACAACGTTTCCCTAGTGAAGAAAAAATAGCTATGTTTTTAAATCATTTATTAAATGGTAAAATAAACGGGTAAAAGGTATTCTTCAGATCTAATTCAGACTAAGAAATAACTGTGTCGAGGTGCAAACATAGTCTTAAACTGTTGGCTGTTGTCATAAGTGTTTATTATAAGCTCTGGATTAAGCTCCAGCCAATAACAGAACAGCAACTACTGAGGAGGTGGGGCTAATGATAGTAAGCTCCCTTCTAATTGGCTGTTCTCTTATTATTAATGTTTATATTTTTAGCTCTGGGTTCCCCTCCTAGCCAGTAGCAGAACAGCAAATTTTGATTAGGCGGGGCTAAAGATAGTAAAGCCCCATGATCTGATTGGTCAGATTTAAATAAATTACATTTCATGCATTGATTGTTTATCACAGATGTCTGTGATAACTATAATTTCATACACACTTTTGAAAACCTCTCTACTGATATAACATCTGAAAACACCACTTAAGCTTCGTTTCTCCAATGGCAGATTCTCTAAGAAATCTTAATGCGTTTAGGTAAAGAGATGTTTCAGCAAGTCTGATTAAACTGTTAGCAAATACGTGTTTCAATATTCATGACTTTGATTTGAAATGTTGTTTTCTGATTGTGCCGTTTCAAAAATAAGTACGCCACCTTGAAAATTACGGAGATGGTAAAAGCTATAATTACGGTTTCATTTTACCTGCAGCTGTGAAGTAAACAAATGGTTTTCTGTTCATGCCACAGCACAAGAAACTCAATTATCCATTTCCCAGACTCACGGCTGCAAAATGAATGTATGATGCTGGATAAAAGTCTTCATAAGGATAAATGTGTGATTTCTATATGTAGTTCAAAATCTTAAAGTGTGACATGAAAGTCTGTTTACAGTCAAGCCTAAATCATTTCATTGTATATAAAAGCTGAGAAATATATATATTTTTTCCACAATTATGCCAATTAAACAGTCTTTTATTATAGGAGTGTGTCGTTTCTGGTCCAAAGAAAAACAAAACAAAAACTTGAATAAAAATAACTATAAATCCAGAATTTACCAGGGGCATCAATCATTTCTGGCTTGACTCTATACAGTTTTTGATTTCAGAGTTTTTAGGGCTTGAGTAAATTAATATAATACAATATAATACAAATTAATATAATATAATAATGTGAAAGAGGTGTTAATGAGGCCAGCCTAACCATAACAATAGTATCTGGATGCAGATTTTATGATGCACGCTGAGATTGCAACACTCAGCGACGCAATGTCAGACACAATGCACTCAGATGGAGCGAGTGACGTCACTGTGAGGGGTGGGGTTAGATGAGCCTATTAAAAAGCATTGGATGCAGCTCAGATTGCACTGCACCAGGTCTGCATCCAGACCCCTCAACCATAAAGACCTGTGGTCTGTGTGGGTCTTAACGCCCCAGTATATTGATGAAGACTCTAAAGTCTTTCAGATGAGACGTTAACCCGAGGTCCTGACTCTCTGTGGTCATTTAAAAATCCCAGGATGTCCTATGAAAAAGAGTAGAGCTTTAACCCCGGTGTCCTGGCCAATTTTGCCCACCGGCCTCTGTCCATCATATAGGCTTGTGACGAGAACCGTTTTCAAGGTATACCGTGGTTTGGAAAAGTCGAGGTTTTCATACCGCCAAAATTTTCTGCTAAATCGTTCCAAAGGTATGTGTAAAAAAAAAAAAAAAATTTTTTTTTTTTTTTTTTTTGGTTTAAATTTTAAAAAAATTTTTTTTTTTTTTTTTTTTTTTTTTTTTTTTTTTTTAAACAAACTAAGACAGCAGAAGTCAATGATTCACTTAAATTATTTAGCCTGACCTTTACTGCTCCAAAATATTTCAAATGTTTCTTGAAATAAAATATATTGTGTTCAAAGGGAAACAGGAAAAAGATTTTGTTTTATTTATTTAAAAAGAATATATTTTACAGCAGTAATCAAAATACCGTGAAACCGTGATATTTTATCCAAGGTTATCATACCGTCAGAATCTTATACCGGCCCATGCCTTACCATCATGGCCTCCTAACCATCTCCATATCATGATTGGCTTCATCACTGTGACATGAGATGAATGTTCTCTGTGACAGTTTTAGCTTAGTATGTTTCTTCAACACGTTCTTGTCGTCATTTGTTTCAGGAATCAGCATTAACCGTGGTCTGCTGTCTTTGGGGAATGTGATCAGCGCTCTGGGGGATGAAAGCAAGAAAGGCAGCTTTGTGCCGTACAGGGACTCCAAATTAACACGACTCTTACAGGGTAAGATTCATTCAGGACTGACCTTTGTTGACTAAATCATGTTCAATACACCATATCGCAAATTTACAAAAACTGAAGACTTAAATGGGACCTATTATGCATTATACAGTCAGCAGTGTGTGAATATAACAAGCAACAGCAATGGAAAATTACTGCTTCACAACATCGTCCAGGGATGATACAGACCTTAAAATGGAGACATTCTCTTATCTCTTACTCATTAAAACACGTGTCGCTTGAATCCACAGTCACAAGATTATAATAATATGGAATATTATAGCAATAATTATAGGAAAATAGTGATAATAAAATATAAAAACATATTAAAATGATCAATACTAATCGATAACAATCATTATAATTAAGTAATAATTAAT
Organism: Danio albolineatus; assembly: GCA_903798035.1. NCBI lineage: Eukaryota > Metazoa > Chordata > Actinopteri > Cypriniformes > Danionidae > Danio > Danio albolineatus. The sequence continues at coordinate 1,008,122 of CAIGQQ010010188.1, forward strand.
AAAATATATTGATCATTATATAAAATAATTAAATGATGTATGTAATGAATATAAAACACCAGAAATGAATGGTTGCTCTCTTGAAACAACACACACATACGTTTGCTAAAAGGATTCTCAGATGCTTAGATTCTTTAATACCTTTCTCCTTTTACTTATTTTTTTTTTTATAATCACCTCTGTTCATCTATATATTGATTTAATGTATTTTTATGAATAATAATTATAACTGTAATTGATTACTATCCAGAAATTGTTTTAGATTATGTTCCAGACCTTTCTCAACCCTGTTCACAGACTCTCTCGGAGGAAACAGCCACACTTTGATGATCGCGTGTGTGAGTCCAGCAGACTCCAACATCGAGGAGACCATCAACACACTGCGTTACGCCGACCGCGCACGAAAAATCAAGAACAAACCCGTCCTCAATGTTGACCCACGAGCAGCGGAGATGAAGAGACTCAAACAGCAGGTACGCCACCTACTGGGAGTTTACAGTTGAAGTCAGAATTAAATAAAATTAATAAATAAATAAAAATGATTGTGAGTTGATCCTATTTTAAATGTGTTGTTCTCTTTTGCACTCAGGTTCAAGAGCTGCAGGTGATGCTTCTTCATGCTCGTGGTGGTGTGGCTCCTGTGCTGAGCGGGTATAGCCTGGCACTTTTTCTTCTCTTTTAGTATTCTATCTTAAACCCAATCTGACAGCGATTGCTTCTCATGGGGTCATCTGTAATATATATCAGGGATGTGGTTCTTTTCCGAGCTCAATGGGGCGACCCCTGTGATTTGCGTTTTGAGGGGGGTGTATCTCAGTGAGGTTCATCGTTATCAAAGTCAGAAGACCTGATTGATGGTTTGCGCATACATTACTCATCATTATGCACCAGAAGGAGCATTAACTGCTTCATTCCGGACGTCATTCAGGTATAATAATATTGTGTCGTCCTATAATGTGCGCGTATGACGAAGCCGCTGACAATATGAAAGATTATGAAATCGCTTTGAATGCATGTGCGGCTGTGCACACACATCCGAATGTCACTAGCACGTGCACTCTATGTACATTATAAATAAAGCTAGGACGCACTTTATTTATTGTTCTCTGCAAGACGTCTGTCCTGATGTCTTCCTTTATTCAGGGCTGCAGCCGAGCACCTGAAATGTAATACCTGAAATTGTTTAGATAATACACTATATTAATCAGAGTGGAATGTTAAAGCATATTAGGCTGCTCAATTTAGTTGGACTTGATATTTTTACAGTTCGAATTCAGTCTCGTCTTCCTCTTATGTCCTCGGCTGATCACATGCCTGATATATAAACCGCTTCTCAGTGATTAAATGCATGTTTTCCCAGGTCTGTTTAATTTAACATGTCAAGACAAAACGGCAAGATTTCAATTAAGAGCAAATTGTTCAAGCGACGTTAAGTCTGTACACTTGGCACTATCAGATTTAAATGCTGATTGTAAAGTAGTAACGCTTGCTTTAACACATGCTTTTTTGATTTTCACCCTTCAGAAGTAATACTTTTCAACAGGCCTGCACAATATATGGTTCCACATTGATATTGCAATGTGCGCATCCGCATTAGTCACATCGCAGGATCTGCAGTGTTGAGTCTGGTTTATGGTTGATCAGCTCCACAGTCCAGAATGCAGGAGATTTGTGTAGAGACGACAAAGTTTCACCAAAACAGAGTGAAGGTTTATCATCTGCATGTATTTTAAAGGCATTTCAGAAGAATTTGAAGCTTTCAGGGACAAAAAAAGTACAGAATTTGTAGCTTTTTAATAAATAGTAATCCTACGGAATTATTAATACATTGAAGTCTTATTTTAAATTTGCGTTTGATCTATTCGATTTTTGTACTTAAATACTGTTTGACTCTCTGGCAAACCATAAAGCTGTTTGTTTTACTTTTCTCTTTGCTCTATAGTATATAATTTGTTTGCAATTTGTTTATTATTTTTCATTCATGATTCACTCCCCTAAAAAAATCAACAAGATTTCTTTCCGAAGTAGCCCTATTAAACCATCTGGTTAAATTATTCACATCACAATATATATTAGAGAAGAAGGAAATATTGCAATGTCAGTTTTTTTTCTTTCAATATCATGCAGCTCTACTTTTCAATTCATTTGCTCTGCTCATGTCATCTCTGATTTGTTCTGCAGGTCTGAGCCAGCAGAGAACGTGTCGAAGGTCCTGGAGCAGAACCGTAGCCTGCAAGATCAGAACAGCAAACTGAGCCGAGAGCTGAGCGAGGCTGTGGGACAGACGGCCGCCATGTTTGAGAGGATGCTCATGGTACATTTTATTTATTTAGGTCTGCATCTGTGTAACTTAAAGAATGTTGGCTTCTCCTCAGCACACAGCAACAAATTATGGTGACATGTAATGCTTGTGTCTAGCAGTTTACAGGTTTAAAGTAGAAAATGGCAATAGCTTTTTAAAATATTAACTCCTTAACAGATTTTATTTATTTAATTTTTTGTTTTAAAAGTCACCAGCCGCTACCAGCATTTTTGCTGACTTTTACCTAGATTTGATGACCCTCGGAATATTTTCTACTTAAAATATATTCATATATATAAAAAATAAAAGTAAATACGTATACATAATTATATTAAAATAAAAAGCAGTGGCTATAGAGAGAGAAAGATACCCAAGAAAGAACCAAGCCTCTGCTTTGTAGCAGAAAAAAGCACTTTATTCCATCTTGTTTTCATTATTTTTAATCATAACCTGAATGCAGATGGGTTTCTTCAACAAATGCGTAACATTTACAAAGGCCTGTCACAATAATCAATATATCGACTTATCGCACAATATATGAACATGACCTCAATAGTTTTTGGTGATGCAATATATACCGCCCATACGTAAAAAACCAATTCTTGCAACATTTTAGCTGATAGCTCTCTATCTCTGGAGGTGTCAGTATGGTTAAAAAAAAGCCTCTGTAGCCTCGCAGCCTCTGTTATTTTTTACCTTGCTTTTTTTTGTTTGTTAACATTTATTATTTGTTTTCGATATGCGTTTTCACATTCTGATTCCAATGCCTGATCATTCAATTATTAAAATGACTAAAATAATATTTTGTTCTTACGAATATTTAATTTGTGTTCTTTTGAAGTGTGTACTTGCGTTATGTAATGCGAGAATGCCAATTTAATAGCATCATGAGTGGCCTGAAATGGTCTTAAAATGACAATAATATCGTTTATCGCGATGTATTTTGGTGCAATATATTGTGCAACAAAAAATAGATATCGTGACAGGCCTACATTTACACTGCCACAGTTTGTTTTCAGTGCATACCAGGGTTGCACAATATATTGCAAAATCATCGCAGGAATAGTATGCACCACAGATGTGTGATAAATGACTTTATTTTATTCAATGGTTATATAAATATGAGCAATCAGATGGGGCCTTACTTTCTTTATCCCCGCCTCTCCAGTAGCTGTTCTGCTATTGGCTGAAGCAGCCCAAAACTGTAAATAAACACTAATGGCAGAAAAATGACAACAACCAGAGTCAGAATGTCTGCTGAGGTTTTCACTCATTCAGGGTTTTAAAGACTACATGTTTGCAGCTTGATATAGTATTTTAGTCTGAATTAGAGTTCAAATGAATTAGATCTCTTACCGTAATGCACCTAAAACACAGATTGCTGTGAAAACTCGTCAGGTTAGTGTTTTCTCTTTCCCTGCCATTGACAAAATATCTCATCAGTTAAGAGTTAATTTCCACCCTTGGCGTGTTGATCCTGGATTCAGTGTTATTAATTTGGTTTTGTCTAATTTCTGTTATTTTAATTGTTTAGATGGAGCAGACCAACGAGAAACTGCAGAGTAAACTGGACGAGCTGAGGCAGCACGCAGCGTATGTATCAGCTGATAAGGTGAGGAGTTTGTGGGAAAATCTGAACAACATCTCTAATAAAGTGTGTGGTGCAGGTGTAAAGTGGACCTGCAGAGGCTGGTGGAGACTCTGGAGGATCAGGAGCTGAAGGAGAACGTGGAGGTGATCCAGAACCTCCAGCAGATCATCCTGGAGCTGCAGGTAAAACACTGGAGATCTGTGCTCAACACATTTGATGGAGAATCCAATATTTTCTTAAAGAGCCGCAAAACCCCCCCAGCAGTGTTTTTTCACAGCTCTAGTTTGGAAAAGCTCAGGAAAGTAGGCGTGTCCAGCTCTGTTTAGGTGGGAGTGTCAGGGGAGGGAAAGAGCGAATGTTTTGCATAAAAATGGGAGTTTCCATTTGGGCACACGCTGATGTTCACACAGAGGCAACACTCAAACACAGACGCAGGAGAAAGACAGTGACTGTTTACATTTGACATCAGTTGGTCAAAAAATAACGATAATGAAAAATGTTATTTATGAATACAATTTTATAAATCATTTTGGGTTTTATGTTGGGTTCCTAGAATACATAAAAATTACCTCAAAACAAAGAAAGAAAACAAGCTAAAAAATAATGAAAACAAACATTAAATCAAGACAAACTGCAATTAAATTTTGGGTCACTTTAGTTAATTTTGTCTTCCTTGTTAAATATATATTGAAAATACAATATTTTTATTGACCTCCTATGCATATAGAGAAATAGAAATGGATAGAAATATAGATGGATAAATGGATGTGTGTGTGTATATATATATATATATATATATATATATATATATATATATATGGATAGAAATATACATGTATATAGATAATAGGTAGAAATATAGATAAATGAATATGGAAATATACATGTATAGATGCATCAATAGATAGATAGATAGATAGATGGATCTATGAAAAAGAATTATATATGGGTGGATTGAAATATAGATGATAGATATATAGATGATGGGTAGATGGATGAATATGGAAATAGATAGATAGATAGACAGACAGACAGACAGACAGATAGAAATATGGATGGCTAGAAATATATGGATGAGTATATAAATATACATGTATAGATGCATCTATAAATTTATGTAAAGATGATAGAAATATAGATGGATATGGAAGTGGAGATGAATAAATATGTAGATGGATAGATAGGTGGAAAAGTAGATTGATGCGTATGAAAATATAGATGGATGGATATATAAATGGATAGTTATATGGAAAATATAGATATACGGAAATATAGATGTATAGAAATATAGATAATAGATGTTTATAGACAGTTCGAGAAGGGAAAACATGGCTGGTGCTGCCGCTTTTTCTTGGCAGGCTACATTAAATACATAGTTTAAGTCAAACTGTGGATTGTTTGAAATTCACCTTATTGCGAATAATGTTGACTTCATGAGTGTGCAGTTTTTTAACCCTGAATGCCTGTCCAACAGAGGGAGAGTGCCGGGATTGCTGCCACCATTGACGCCATCACATCAGGCAATGCTTCATCTCTGGAGGCAGCTGCGCACTGTTCCCCGTCTGCTGCTGGAGCACAAGCTGTATGTGTCTTTGTCTTTTTGCATGGATATCTATAATTAATGCTGCATGATATTTGGGGGAAAATACATAGTAATGTTTTGTTTTTGAGAAATGGCTTTATAATTTGAAGGAGAACTATTATGCAAAAATCACTTTTATACAGGGTTTACGTGTCAGCAGTGTGTGAAAATCTCCAGCCTCTAGTGGTAAACATTCATTTATTGTATTGTTTATAATCACACACAGTCTGCAGAAACACTTTGATTGACATTCTCCCTTTGTACGTGTAATCTGTCACTATGCTGATGCATATTCATATGTAGCTCCGCCCTCTTTGGAAAAGATCTCAATCTCATTTGCATTTAAAGCGACAGTCACCAAAACACCACAATTAGGATCAAAGCCCGAGATGGTCAGTTTCAGAGAGCTGGAGGACATCATCTGTGTGCTATTTCCAGCTCAAACTGAAACACACACACACTCTAGACCAGTGGTTCTCAACTGGTTTGGCCACGGGACCCACATTTTTACATGGTCATCAAGCCGCGACCCAAATTTTTAGGAACTATATTTTACTTTTAGGAATTATAATTAATTAATTTGTATTTATTTGTTAACATACACAAGTAGTGACAGATAAATCATAAGAAAATCACCAAGACTTACAAATAAACATTTTTTTTTTATTTCATTGGACAAAATGTATCAAATTATACAAATATTACAAAGTACAATTGCACATTTCAAAATAAAAGGCCAGTATACGTATTTCAAAATAAAAGTCCGGTATGAGCAAAATAAGTTAAAAATTAATGTTTTACACACACTCCACGACCCACTAAAAATGTTCCCGCGACCCACCAGTTGAGAAACACTGCTCTAGACACAGCAAAGATGTATTTTAAATGTTATATAAAGGTTCGGAATAAATCCTCCTTAAAAGACTCAAGAAATATTAAAGAGAAAAACTAAAACTTTACATTATTTTATAATAATTTGAATAATTTGTTAACAACTTTTTTTGAAGATTGTCATGTTATTATTATTTTCTTCCCAATTTAGGACCTCTGTTCAGGACAGGACGGTGCTGTTCACGAAGCCAAAGACTCTCCTGAAGCGTACACGGCCCAGCATGCACTGCGGCAGGCTCAGATGTCCAAAGAGCTGATTGAGCTCAATAAAGTGCTGGCTCTGAAAGAGGCTTTTGTCAAGAAGATGTGTCAGAATGACAGCCATCTGGAGCCCATGCAAACACAGTACCAGGTAAAGGCCAGCTCACACTGCTGCAGCACGAACATGCCTCCCATGTCGCACTATAAGATCTCAGCTGTCATTAAGTCAGACTAAACGGCAATAAAGACACGCCAAACACGAAAGAAAACACCCCTGGAGATTGACGTCATTCACCCGTGACACTTCCACTATCCTGCGTTTTGAAATTATTCCTCTCAGCAAACATATAAACTATCTGTAGCTGCAATTTTGCACACAGCACGCCTCTCTGATATTTTTAATCCAAGGTTAGCATATCATGTGTGTCTTATACCAGCCCATGCCTGCATAAAAGGTGTTGAGCTGTTTTTTTCTTCTCCAGGAGAGCATTCAGAGCCTGCAGGCCGCGGTCGGCTCTCTACAGAAGGAGAAAGAGGATCTTATCCAGACTCTGCAGTCCGCCAAGAAGGACACCAATCAGGCCAAGTAATTCCATATCTGTTTCTCTTCAAGACCGTTTTAATGATGCACCATAGCTTCCTTTCCATCCAATTAGGTTTATGCACAAAACTGCAATATTGCATAAAACATTTGCAAATAAAGCAGCGCTTCCATCCGATGAGAAAGGAGAAGAAAATCATCCTGATAAACCTGCACCGATATCGCTGAGAGGAGTGTGGTTTGCTGCACTGTTGGCATTCTCCACTGTGGTGTTTGTTCTTCTCTAATAAATGAGCTCTGCCTCAAAAGATGAAACGCAATGAACGCAGTGAATCTGCTTCTGGAGGCGTGAGACAGGAGTGCAGACAGATGCTCAAGACAGTTCTGGAGGGAATAATAATTGAAGAATAACAATCCTGAAGCACTGTGATGAGGGACTGGCGGAGGGCTGAGGCCTTTTTAAATCAGCACAACATTTCAGATCAGCAACAGTGTAAAGCTGGAAACATGTGGCAAATGAACATTAATGACGCAAAGTCCTTCACACACATTTATATCTGATCAGCATCTGTCAAAACTCAAACACATCACGCAGACTGATGAAGTGCAGAGTTTGAGTAAATGTGTTTCCGTTGTAGTTTTTGCACTTTTCTTTTTCTTATCAGATAGTTTATCCTGTGCGTTTTCAATATTTTTGCACACCGTGGTGTTTTTCATTAAGCTTTTTTTAATGCGAAATTTTAAAATGCAAATAGATGAATGGACATGTAGCTAGTGATGGCTCATTTTCATTGTGTTTCTCTAGACTCATGCATACTTTTTTGTAGTATAAATAGAGTCTAGTGCGTTCACACTGACAACTCTACAAATAATAAGTGCACTTTAATTACCCGGATGATGCACTCATTCAACCGGTAAAATGAAGTGTGTAATGATGTACACTTCACACACACAACGACAGCAGCTTTGCATATGTAGTAGAAGGGGCGGAGCTATCGGGCACACATGTTGGATTACTTTATTTATTTTGGATTGTGAAAGCAGTATTCTGGGTGCCACGGTGGCGTAGTGAGTAGCACGTTCGCCTCACAGCAAGAAGGTCGCTGGTTCGATCCCCGGCTGGGCCAGTTGGCATTTCTGTGTGGAGTTTGCATGTTCTCCCCGTGGTTGCGTGGGTTTCCTCCGGGTGCTCCGGTTTCCCCCACAGTCCAAAGATATGCGGTACAGGTGAATTGGGTAAGCTAAATTGTCCATAGTGTATGTGTGCGAATGAGAATGTATGGATGTGTTTCCCAGAGATGGGTTGTGGCTGGAAGGGCATCCGCTGCGTAAAACAAATGCTGGATAAGTTGGCGGTTCATTCCGCTGTGGCGACCCCAGATTAATAAAGGGACTAAGCCGAAAAGAAAATGAATGAATGAATGAAAGCAGTATTCTCCTACGAGAGTGATTACAGTGCCTCCTGATGGTGAATGTGGTTATACTCATGGCAGGTATTATTTGGTAGTTTGGTCATTTATTTCATTAATTTGGCAATCGTCAAACCTCATCAGGGAAACGGTTTGAACTTCTGCTCAGTAGTGCTCCATTTGGGACGAAACTACATGCATATACTGTGCTGTTGAGTGTGTAAGTGCGTTAGTGTATAGTGTGCCATTTGGGACGCAGCTAGGGATTATTTTCACTTATCGTCAGAGTTTTTCTAGATGTTTTCAGAGTGAACATGTAAACTTCAAAAAAACAAGTTTGAGGGTCCTCACCATGGAGGCATTCTCACCTGCAAATATGTCTGATAAGAAAACTGATCCTGATTGGTCCTTGTGTGTGCATTCGAAATGCTGATCGGCTCCTTATAGATTCAAGCTAGAGTTTTTTTATTTATTTATTTATTTTATAATTCTTAATGTAAACAACTTATTTACATTACATTATGTTTTTTTTTATAAGTTGTCATTTAATAAGAATATGTGAATAACTCGATTTTGACAATGTCGGATAGAACCTTACAATTCTAAGGTGACGAAATATAATATTTAGTTGAAAAATAGTTATTCTGCGAAATATATTTGTGTAATAAAATACACCGCTTACCTGGATCGATTGATCCAGAGCTGCTGAATTCATTTACAGTATTTAAGATAACATTTACATTAACTTTGATTAAATTACTTTGAGATCCCATACTTTTTTATGATTAAGTAATTTAATTATAAAAAATAGTAAATAATAATAATAATAATAATAATTCAATCAAATTAATCTATATTAAACTACTTTATGCACTACTTAAATGCTTTAAACTCTCTTAATGCTCACACAGTCACATGCCTTAAAAACACACTCGGATGATTAACTTTCACTCTATTATGGTATAATTCTGCAGTCTTTCCACAAATCTCATGTGTTTTGACCTTTCTGGTCATCAATAAACCCAACTCAACATTGCTTGTCTTGCTATGTGACTATTGCAGACGTACACATTGCGATATCGATGATCAAGCTATATTGTGCTTCGCTAATTCACTTTGTAACTGTTTTCACCCTCTAGACTGAGCGAGCAGCGCAGGAAGCGGCTTCAGGAGCTCGAAGGACAAATGACAGAGTTAAAGAAGAAACTCCAGGATCAGTCCAAGCTGCTGAAGCTCAAGGAGTCTTCTGTGCGCAATGTGGCCAAACTCAACCAGGAGATTCAGGTTTGGCTACACAAAAACCTCATGTTTAATCCGTTAGTTAGGAACGAGATGCTTCCAAAATCAGAATGTTTATTGTAGTGTCAATTCCAGGTTGTGATGTGGTTTTCAGACAAATCGCCAGATGTTTAGACTAGTGTTGTCATGATACTGGAATTTAGTACCAATCGATATCGAAATGTTAAAGGGTCACAAAACACATGTGTTGAGCTGTTGACAGTCATATATGTGTCCCGCGCTGCTATAAACACTATTAGGACACATTTATTGCACTAAAAAGTAAAAACTGGTTTTTGCGTTATTTCGAGCAAATTTGTTCTTCTGGTTTGAAACTAATTTTTGAAGCTGCGTCACGCTGATGAGATCCATGCGTGTATTCCAGTGTGGAGAGTGGACGTCTGGACCGGGGAGTGCATCGTGACGTCTCTGAGTGTGTGGCAATAATTCATGAGAAAGACTTGGTTCAAACCAATCAGCGCGCTCTATTGTGTATGCAGCGCAACTCATTAATATTCATGATAGCTTCAAGATTGTTTACCTGCTACAGTGTTCAGATGGCAGAGAGACGCCAGGTCGTGTTGCCAAAACAAGTGGAAGAAGAAGAATTGTTTGGAGACACAGGTCGCCAGTGTTGTGTTTATAAATGTGCTCCAACGAAGGCTTTCATTTCCCGCTTTGAGAGCGCAGCTGGACTAACGGTGGATTACAGCGCACGCGGCAGAAATGTGTTTGTAAGGAACAATTTCACCCGAGAGCTTTCCGCATCTGGAAATGGTAAAATCCCGATTTGCCCCTCGTCTCCTTTTCAGAAAACAGCCGCGGTCCAGTTGGTGTTGATTGTCCTGTCCCTACAGATGTGGTGAGTGAGAGAATGCTGCTCTCCGAATGTACACATATAGACACCCAAATCAAACGGTTACCGTCGTGGAGGATTTTCGCCGTGTTTTGTAACAGGATAGTCTAAACACACAGGGCTTTCTGACGCTGCTTACCGACGGCGTCTAAGTTACCGAGAAATGCAGAGGTTTTTATTCTAACATACGGCGTGCGGTCTAACACACTCCATTAAATCTGCACTCCTCCAGCAGTTACTCACATTTAATATCTCGTTTGTCACGAGGGACACGCAGGAAATCTTCCTGAGTAAAAGTGCCAAACTGCAGTTAAAGTTGACAAATTAATAATTTGGCTAATAATTAGATAACTGATGTCAATGTAAACAGTCACTGTCTTTCTCCCCTGCGTCTGTGTGTTTGTGTCGCTTGTTTGTAAATCAGCGAGTGCACAAATGGAAACTCCCTTTTTTTTGCAAAACCTTCCCTCTTTTCCTCTCCTGACACGCCCACCTAAACAGAGCTGGACACGCCCACTTTCCTGAGCTTTTCCAGACTGTAAGTGTGAAAACACCCTGCTGAGATGGGGCTTTCGTGGCCCTTAAAAAAACATTCATCATTTTAGCATGTAGTATGATATAGTATCACCTTTATCAGGCTTGCGTTTTCACTGCCTAAAGGGCACCAACAGCTTTAACTTTTTTCAGCAATTCATTTATCTGAGTTTCAAATAAGTTTACCATCTAACCAGATACCAGGATATTTGTAGCAGTCAACCTAATCAATATCAGCACCAAACCAATGTAGAAATTTTAGCAGGGGGTAAATTTCTATTAAAAAACCATACATTTTATTTATTTTATTACATTTTATTAGTATTTAAAACTGAATTCAGACTGGTAAAAGCGCATTGGATGCTTAAACTCACCGCTGTTTACTGAGTGTAACCACAGATACAGGGACACTGGAGCATTTTAAAGCCATGAAGATCAGTCAATTCATCAGCGTATCGATCGTATGTCAGCTTATAAACAGACCGGCTGATCTTCACAGCTTTAAAACGCTCCAGTGTCCCTGTATCTGTGGTTACACTCTGTAAACAGCGATGAGTTCAATGAAGTGATGATCTTTACGGCCAATCACAGTCATTTCTGTTGAGAACATGAACACAATGGCTAATCAGCGCTGTTTAAGAACGTGCTTAAATGTTCGCGGGAAATGGATGTTATTAATTTCAGTATCGATTAATACCGAATTCCAGTATCGCGACAACACTAGTTTAGACTGCAATGCTTTTAGCTCAACATTTATAACACACTCACTCACTATTCTTTGGCTTAATCTCTGATTTATCAGGGTTTGCCACAGTGGAATGAACCACCAGTTGCTCTGGCATTAAGCTTGATTGTGGTCTCGCATCTTGTTATGTTTTCAGGCCATGAAATCTCAGCGGGTGCAGCTCATGAGGCAGATGAAGGACGACTCAGAGAAATTCCGCTTGTGGAAACAGAAAAAAGATAAAGAAGTGCTGCAGCTCAAAGAGAAAGTGAGTGTCAATTAGGGGCGTGCGATATGACGTTAAATTGTGGACGATTAGTGGAATTGTGGTCTTCATAATCTGCTTTTGAAGAAATACCAATTACAATTAACACCTCTGTCTAATTACACTGAACAACACAACATGTATATTCATATCAAATATTAATGAATGCTTTTAATATACATGTATGCAAGATATAAAACAAACAGAGAACAACACAAAGAGGAAACATTGTCTGTTTTTTTTTTTAAGCCCAGGTTAAGCAGAGGAATGAGAATAAACTGAGAAATCTATAAAAACCTTTGTTAGAGAGATGCACAGAATGAACAATAAAACTATAATATTAAAGTAGATGATCAAATAAACAATAAATAAATGAATTAATAAGAAAAAAAATCAACAGTATAGGTTGTTTTCAATCACGTGGAGGGCAGGAAGTAAAAAAACTGAATGGGGGAGACAGAGGAAAGTCCATATTTTTGCGACTTTTACTATATTTCCAAGGAGGTATAAATAGAAAATAACCACATATGTTGGGGATGATCCTAACATCACGAAGAGGACAGTTTTCTACTGAACTATATTTGAAAAGTTTGAAAATATACTGAAAGTATATTTGCCTGTCATCGAGGCGGTAGATACTCTATAAGCTATTACTTTACATGAAAAAAAAATTACTATAAAATTTGGAAGCATACTTTAGATAAGTAGTTTAATAAAGGGTCGTAGTAATTTTGTTGCTGTGGTACGACACCACTGTAGTAATAAACAAATTATTTAATAGGCTTCAGTTGTGTATGCTATAATTATACACCACTATACACCACAGTTTACACTAACGTCACAGTACTTATTACAGTTTATCAGTTTACTATGCTACAGTATTCTTGCACATATTATACACTTTACTGTGTGATTCAACAACATGTTAATTATAAATTACTATAGTTTTCCCCCATGCGGAAATCTTCCAGACATCATGAAATAACAGATGAAGCATAGAAAAGCTGGGACACAATCTACATTTATTATTTATTTATTTTTGTGAGGGGGATAAATGCTTCACAATAATAACCGTCTAGTTTTGTCGCAAGGGTTGCATTTCATTTTTGTTCTGCCGATGAACTCCCCATCATCAAACATTAGCTGCTGCTGTTCATCTCGACGTTCACGTTGCGGTTGTTTATTCCACCAAAACATCAGTAAAGACATGGATAATTGCAAAACAACACGGAGATTTCATTACAGCGATTACATGGCAGGGTGCTTTATTTATATTCTCCTGGATATTGTATAAATGCGCTGGTGCTTGCGTCTGATTTGTATATCACACATTAACATATTTATGCTCAAAGCTAGGCCTGTAATCTTAATAAAAAAAAAATAATAAAAAAAAAGTAGTGTTTAATTTTTAATTTAATTGTAGTATTTAATTTTTCTGCATGTTTGTTTATTTCGGCTTGTTTCAGGATCGTAAACGTCAGTATGAGATGCTGAAGCTGGAGCGAGACTTCCAGAAACAGGCCAGTGTGCTTCGCCGCAAGACAGAAGAGGTGGGTGGTTTCATCAAAAGCTCAACTGCGATCATTTACACTTCTCCCTGGTCAGATGACAGGACAGTAGCTGTTTCCATCCACCTATTTTATGCGCATTTTGGAACAGAGTAAAAAAAATATGGAAATGCCAAGATGTGCTTAAATGTTGAAAATGTACATAATAGCATATGTGCACTACTGAATAGGATTAAACGTTTTATGCAAATTATGCAATAAGAAAAATGCACAAATGACAACGCGTACTTATACTCCAGCATGCACATCAGTAAAGTGATGGGATTTAGTCTGAACAGAAGATGTGGCCGCAGTGGAATAGCATTAAAGGGCTAGTTCACCCAAAAATGAAAATTTACTCCCTATTCACTTCCCTTCAAATCACTTTAAGCTTTTATGAGTTTCTGTCTTTTGTTAAACACAGAGGAAGATATTTTGAAGACCGCTGAAAACCAGTAACCATTGACTTCCATAGTAGGAAAAACGTGCAAGTCAATGGTTACAGGTTTCCAGCTTTCTTCAAAAAGTCGTCATTTGTGTTCAACAGCAGAAAGTCAAACAGGTTTGGAACAGGTAAGGGGACAGTAAATGATGACAATAATTTTTTGGGGAACTGTCTCTTTATTGGTGGGCCAGTTGGCATTTCTGTGTGGAGTTTGCATGTTCTCCCCGTGGTTGCGTGGGTTTCCTCCGGGTGCTCCGGTTTCCCCCACAGTCCAAAGACATGCGGTACAGGTGAATTGGGTAAGCTAAATTGTCCATAGTGTATGTGTGTGAATGTGTATGTATGGATGTGTTTCCCAGAGATGGGTTGTGGCTGGAAGGGCATCCGCTGCGTAAAACAAATGCCGGATAAGTTGGCGGTTCATTCCGCTGTGGTGACCCCGGATTAATAAAGGGACTAAGCCGAAAAGAAAATGAATGAATGAATGAATGTCTCTTTATTGGACAAACCACAGCGTCAACCCAACACCTCAGCCATCAGTCCGTCATCACAGTGCTTCAGTATTATTAGTATTATTATTATTCCCTCCAGAACTCTCTTGAGCATCGGTTTGCGCTCCCAAAGAGCATCTCGCGCTTCCAATAGCCACCGCGTTCATTACGTTTCGTCTTCTGAGGCGCAACTCATTTATTAGAGAAGAAAAAACACCACAGTGGCGAATCCCAACAGTGCATCAAACTACACTCCTCTCAGTGATATCTGTGCATGTTAAGCCAGACCTGATGATTCTGTTCTGTTGTGTTTCTCATTGGATGGAAACGCTTTTTTTATTTGCAAATGCTTTATTTGCATAGAAACATGGCTATATTAGTGAAACTGCCCGATGCTCCTCCACAGGCTGCTGCTGCGAACAAACGTCTGAAAGATGCTCTTCAGAAGAGGAGTGAAGTTGCAGAGAAACGCAAAGACATCCAGAACCGGGGAGCAGAGAGTGTTACTAACAGAGTCAAGGTATGAGCGCAAACGAAGCAAAATAAAAAATATATATATATATCTTTTTTGTTTTTTGACGATTTTATTAAGTTTTTTTAAGTAGATAAAAACCCATTGAGATCAAGATCTCATTTACAAGGGTGACCTGGCCAAGATGTCTGTAACACACGACTTGTGAAAAATTAACAGTAATATTAATAATAAAGAGAAAATTAAGATTATTAAGATTCAGCTATACCACATTACAATATGTTAAACACATACATTGAGAAATAGACTGTTGTTGTTTGTTAAAATGGATAGAGCGAAAAGATTTGATTGGGATGAGCTCAGAGAGTTCCAGTTCAGACTGAAGAGTACTCCAGGATGAGGCAGTATAACTAAAGGCTCGCCTCCCTATTTCAGTTTGAACCCGGGGAACAGTCAAATGATAAGATTCACTTGAACGTAGGGCATACTGATTCTTTGACCTATGAAGAAGGGAACTTGGGTATAAAGGCACCAGATCCTGAAGAGCCTTGTAGACCAGAATCCTTCTTACATTCAGAGAAGGCCACTCAGCTTTGGCATACATATTTTGGGGGGAAAGCTGTTAATTAATATAGTGACTTTGGTTAAAAAAAATTGGTTAATTCCCTTAAAGGTCCTGTGAAACGCTTTTAAATGTGCATTTTTATTAGATGTTTGACGTAATCTCAACCGAAACATCAAGAGGCAGGGCATTAAGTGGTTCCTGCCTTAAAAGAAAACAGCCAGCTACTTGATTCTGTGGGTATACAGTCCAAGTTAGAGTCATTAGCCCTCCTGAATTTTAGCCTCCCATTTTTTTTTAAACATTTCTAAACATAATAGTTTAATAACTCATTTCTAATAACTGATTAGAATCAGTTTTCTCTTTGCCACATAATATTAGACTAGATATTCTTCAGGACACTAGTATTCAGCTTAAAGTGACATTTAAAGGCTTCACTAGGGTAATTAGGGTAAAGTTAGGGTAATTAGGCAAGTCATTGTGTAACAGAGACAATCCAACACTAATATTGCTGAAGGGGCTAATAATATTGACCTTAACATGGGTTTAAAACGATTAAGACCTGCTTTTATTCTAGCCCAAATAAAACAAATAAGACTTTCTCCAGAAGAACTAATATTAGAGGAAATACTGTGAGAAACTCCTGAATCTGAGAAATATCATGAGGGAAATATTTTAAAGAAAAAGAATTCACAAAAGGAGGAATCATTTAGACTTGTGTATGACATGAACGGTGTTTGCATCTTTGTTGTAACTGTGGTGTCTTTGATTGGTTCAGAACTGGCTGCTGAATGAGATCGAGGTGCTGGTGAGCACAGAGGAGGCCCGGCGGCACCTACAGGACCTGCTTGAGGACAGGAAGATGCTGGCGGAGGAGATCTCACAGCTTCGGCAGCAGATGGAGGCCGGAGAGAAACCGGTGTCTAAAGTCCGGGTGAGCGAGAGAAGTGCACACCACACACATGACATTTGAGACTATGAAGGACTGTACCATTAATATTCCCTTATAGATTTTGTAGTTGACTTAAACACTGCCTTTTCTTTAATTGTGAATGTCATAGTGTTTTGTTCTGAATCATATTATATTTCTTGACGTATTCGTCAGTGAGGTTTTTGTATTTAATTTGATCAACTTTGCTCTTTAGCGTCGCACTCTGACCATTTCAGAGTTGGAGGGAAAGTGTGAGCTGGAGGCGTCCATCAGTAAACAAGTGGAGAGTCTGGACACAGAGATGGCCCTCAGGTCAGAGCACTATACTTTCATAGTCAACACAGAATCATTATTATAAGCATCTTTATAGATTCTTGATTAATGTTTCAGTACAATAATAAAAGCAGTAGTCGTAAGTAAATAATTGGTAACACATTAGAATAATGGTGCTTTGGTTTATATTTAATATCCTATTTGCTAACATTAAGTATGAATCATCTTGTACAGCATTTATTAATCATAGTTTAGCATTAACTAATGCTTTATTGAAATATAAAGTTGTGCTTGTTAATGCACAGAGTTAACATAAACTGATGTTATTTAATTTAACATTTAACAAATGTTAACAAAGAGAAATTAATATTGTAGTTTATTATTAATTGTTTGTTCAGGTTAATAAATAAATAAACTAATGAACCATTATTGTAATACGTTTCCAAATAATCTAATTAAAATTTTCCACTGAAAACTAATTCAGGAACTACTTTGTTTAAAACGTAAAGATGGCACTACTTTACAGTTTTATTTTTTGTGTGTGCATGAACTTCATCTCGACCTTAGTGTGCAGTTGTTATAGCGTTACCAATCACTTTGAGTCAATTATTATGCATTTGCCAGTAATTAATTATTATAATATTTATTTATTATTTTATATTTATTTATATTTATTTTTATTTACATTTTATTATTTTTGTTTATTTTTTGTATTTATTTATATTTATATTAATTTCCATTTTATATTTTCTATATCCTTTTTTAATATTTTTATGTATATTTTTCTTCTTAGTTTTATTTTTTCCAATATCGAGCAACTCTAATTTGAATAATATCAAGAGCAATAATCAGCAATTTGCACCCCTGTTGATGTTTTTAAATGTGTGATTTTGGCCTAAAGTTTTAAACCATTTGTTGATGACATTTTATGTGCACCAGTAAAGAATACTTTATTGATGGTACGGTTGTTTACAGTAAATATTTGATCCCAAATACAGCACTGATACAGTTTTATAATGATGACATTTCCTTTTTGAAGTTAAAAACGCCACTAGAGATCAATACAGCAGGTTGAGTATGTAACGTTAAGTTAATGTCTGACTATCCGCTATAAATGATTGTCTTCACTGTTTCAGGAGCGCTCAGATCGCAGACCTGCAGCAGAAAGTTCTGGATGCGGATAATGAGGGCCGAATGAAGCAGCGCTGGGATTCAATTACAACCATCACAGAGGCCAAGAGTGCTCTGAAGATCCTCATGGCGGAGGTGAAGCGAAATAACACTCCACTAATATCTTATAGTAATAATAATCGACCTGGGTATTCAAAACATGTGTGTTTATTTAGTTTTAATGAACTCTTTAGAACAATGGTTCACAGTACAGGTCTCGCTTATTTTGTGTGTCTCATTTAAAGTCATCATGAAGCATAAATTTAGATTTTTTTCCCCATATCAAGACGTACATTTGATTTGAAATGTTCCTGAAATGAGGAAATGAAGGTCGAAGCATGATTTTATGCTTTGGCAGCTGATTGCTTTGTTGGAAGATGGGAATTGCTACCAATGTGAATGGAATGCTCTGCCCTAAATGACTGATAGCTCCGCCCTAAAGCACTGATAGCTCCGCCCCTAAAGGACTAATTGCTTGTGCACCATCACCCTTTTAATTAAACACACTTTCAAAATGGAATCATAGCAGAATATTCTGTGATGTCCACTTTGCAGGGCCCTTGCGGACAAATTGAACATATAAAATGTGTTTAAGATAATTTTAATTTAAAAAATGAGGAAGGATGAAGGAAGGAGATGAGAAAGGAGAACCACTGCTTTACAATATTTTTGCAGCTGTTTTTAGTTTTTTTAAAGGGGTGGTCCACTATGATATGTTAAACTTTAGTTGTTGTGTACTGTAGCTGTGTGTACATAAACAACATCTCTGAATGTAAGACGCTCGGACATTTTTAAAAAACTATTTTAGAGCAGCAATCACAATACTGTGATGTTTTTATCCAAGGTTATCACACAGTCAGAATCTGATACGACCCATGTCTATTTGGCTTGTTTCAGATTGTTGCATCCAAGACGTCCAATGCGAAGCAGGAGAGCGAGCTGCAGCAGGAGAAGGCCAATCTGCTGGACATGCAGAAGGTGTTGTGTGACGAGCGCAAGGTGATGTCGGCCATGGACATGGAGCACCAGAGTCACCTGGTGGAGATGGAACAGAGACACCAGGAGAAGGTCTGCGTCATGCTGTCATATATATATATATATATG
>CAIGQQ010010188.1:1042290-1061548 GCA_903798035.1 Danio albolineatus
GACTGTTTATAGACTGCATGTGACTGAAAATGATGGATGTCGACTGGGTGAGGACTGAAATCACCAAACAGCCTTAAACTATCACTGAATGGAACGAATGAAGAATGGAAGGAAGGGCCAAATAAAAGGAAGGACCGAACAAGGAATGGAAGGAGGGATCTAAAAACCAAATAAAGCAAGGATTCAAGGAAGGACTGAACAAACTAAGGAAGGAAGGAATGAACAAAGGACCTAATGAAGGAACAAAAATAGAAATAAAGTATGAGTGAACAAATGAAGGGAGCAAAGAAGGAAGGACCAAACGAATGAAGGAAGAATTCAAGGAAGGAAGGAACGAACAACCGAATGAATGGACAAAAGGACGTATTGTAGGAAGGAACAAAAATATGAACGAACGAACGAGGGAACGAAGGAAGGAGGGAATAAACGAATAAATGAAGGTTGGAAGGAATGAACGAAAATAGGAAGATCCCTAAATACACGACACGTTGTTTGTGCAGGGATGTGTAAACGTAACAATTCTGTAGTCCTCACTACTCTTGAGTACTTCTGAAAGGTCTATTTTTTACTCATATTTTGAGTAATATTTACAACAGATACTTTTTTACTCACACTACATTTTTGGGCAAGTAATGGTACTTTTACTTGAGTATGATTTTTTGGTACTCTTTCCACAACTGGTCATACCTATGTTATTATACAGATTTGTGTCCTGATACGTCACACACACAGTATTGGGTAAGTTACTCAAAAAAAACTAATAAATTACTAATGACATTCAAATTGTGTAAAACATATGCCGGATTAGTTGACGGTTCATTTCACCGTGGTAACCCCTGATAAGTAAGGCAAAGCTGAAGGAAAATGAATGGCTGACTTAGTTTGTGTCAGGACAACATGAAGGATTTATGTAGAACACAGCATTTTACTGTGGTAAAGTTGGTTTCATATTGACATCTTCAGATTTTCGCCGAGCTGGTCTCTCGTTACATTAACATAATTTCAGAAATGTACAAATTATATTCAGGGAAATCGTATTATCAGTCAATAACTATCAAAGTATATTATTCAGTCAATTAATGTTGTTACACGCGCCATTTACATCTCAAATTCAAAGTAACGCGATAAACAGTATAGTGTAAACAGTATAGAGAAGTGATGCGTGCTTATAATAATAATAGCCATTTTATATTCTGCTTTAGTATGTTATTGAACGCCGAATGTGTGAATATAAACCCAACTTTACCTCACTAGCATAGTTTTACCGCGCGTCAACCGTCGAGCTGAGGACGAGGAGAGAAACCGCTGAATGAGCGCGTAGCAAATGCGGGGTTTCTACGCACAGGTTGGTGAATAGCGAGAAACCCGTACCATACGCAGGAATCTGTCGTAAATATACGTCCTGGGCTCTGTGTGAAAGTGGAGAATACGAGTCTGAGTGCTTCGCTGAGGATATCTTTTTTTTCTTCCTCTGAGCTAATGTTAGCATCGGCGGGCGGAACACTCGGAGACACCGGGGGAACCCAACGGACGACTGACCGAGGCCGTGCCATCATGCAGCTCGAAAATGCGCCCGAATAACCGCATGACAGCCCTGCGATCCGTCGACGGAAAACTTTGGAGCTCGGTAGACGCGGCGGGCTCGCGGTGAGGAGGTCGTGTGGCCGGCGGGAATGGTGCTGTCGCCGAGCCGCAGCGACTGACGGCACCGGGACTGCGCTCGGCTACCGTGTATGGGTCACCGGAGATCGCTCATCTACAGTCCACGTTTATTATTAATGCTTATTCTCCCAGCTGGACTGTCATTTGGTGTATGGATGGACCTGTGCGTGCTGTCACACACATAATTGTGCTTATTTTGCTGCCTAAGAACATTACGTAAGGCTGCAGCGTACGCTACGTATTTTCTTAGGGGAGAAGGCTCGGGTGACATTGCAGACGTTCGTGGAGATACTTATATATATATTTATTATATATATATAAATATATATATATAAACGTAAGCTCCTCTTATTACGTCTGTCAAAAAGGAAGGGAAGGTGGAGCATTGTCCGTCGTACGTGCTGACGCAGTGGGATTTCTACGTGTGGTCTGCGTTTCGACCCGCCCTTCCCGCGCTGACGGTGATGGGTCGGAAGCGGTGTGTCGGTGCAGATTGTTCGAAGATGGCGGCCGGGTGCTGCGGGGTGAAGAAGCAGAAGTTGTCGGGATCCCCTGGCGCGGGGGGTCCCGGCGGGGCGGGAAGCGGGGTAGCCGGGACCGGACATTGTGGATCGGAACTGGGGATTGGGTCGTCGTCGACTGTCGTGGCCGGGAGTGTGAATCGAGTGAACGGCCTGGGGGGTCCGGGGGGTAGCGGTAGCAGCGGCGGTAATAACACCAACGCGCTGTCCGCGACTCCCGGAGGATATAACTCCACCGGCCTCTCCCCGACTCTCAGCCCCGGCTCCGGAGCCAGGAAAATGGTGGTTTCGGCGGAGATGTGTTGCTTTTGCTTCGACGTGCTTTATTGCCATCTATACGGATACCAGCCTCCTCGAACACCCAGGTTTACAAACGACCCCTAGTAAGTAGTAGCAAGATGGCTATGCTGACCTGGTTTACCTCAACAACAGATGCTGTGTTTCCTGTTTTCATTACTTTCGTCGACACGAGTCGAGTCTCTCCGGTTTTCTAGTCTTTAATATGACTTTGCTGGATGTCCACAGCGAATGCTGCGATAAATACTTTACTCGCTAATCTAGCTAGCGTTAATCCAAGCCCGTCCGATTACTAAAACTGAACTGTTTTCACAACTGAACACGAGAAAGGAGTGTCTAGAATGAGTCATTAAACGATAAACACATGCTAGTTATTAATTTAGTTTATTGCTGAATCGTTATAGTTTTCTAAATGCAGATAATTGTTGGTAAATATAGTGTTTAAAAGTTTTAATCTGTGTTATTTCGAAGACTGGACGTGAAATTGATCGATGTTCGGTGTGTCCGTTAATTATGAACAGCTGATGTGTTTTCCCCTGAAAGAGATTAAATGGGTGTTAGCCTGTTCTGCTCCATCCGAGCTGCTCTGCAAGCTAACGTGCTAACCACCGCTAGCCAAACTCACACGATTCACATTTCGGAGAAATGTTTGTCTTTTCATACACGCTTTCTGTCAGTTTCTTTTATTGTCATAATTCATTCATTTTCCATCCGAATAACTTCGAGTTATATATATTTTTTTATTCTAAACTGCCGTCAAACATTAGCTAAAGCGAGCTAGCGCTAACAAAGCCGAGAGTTGTTTACGTTTCCCTTAGAGATTTTCATTTGAGGCATCCTGCTAACTACAGTGCTTCCCGTGTAAGTTACATTCGTTGTCATTAACAATGCATTAATTAACTAAGCTACACCAATACAAGTGATTTCAGTACACAAACTTAATATAACAAACTGTTTAAATCGTCAAATGTTCGCTATTGTGGTGTTTTGTCACTCGCTCTTTATAATTCAGGACCTGTTCAGGTAAGCTTTGTCGGTGACAGCCGCTGTGTTGTAAAGTGTGATTATGCATGGCTGTTAAAGTAGATCGAGAGCTGTTTTATAAGAGTGTTAGAGGGATCTTCATCTGATCCGGCTGGGCAGTGTTAGTCAAACTAGTCAATGAATGAATGAATGCCTGTACTGCAGCTCTTCTCTCTGCTCTTGCTGACACACACATACATTTGTGTTAAGGCAGTATGTATGACTTGCTTGCCTTAGTCCAGACTCTTTATCTATAAATATAATTTGACCATTTATGGTAAAGTCTAGATGCTCTCCTCAATATAGAGTAATTTGTGTGACTGTAAAATAATTCATAATGTTGACATTACAGTGTGGGTTGGGTTTTGAGATGGGGTCGGTGCTAATAAATGACAATTTAATGGGTAATTTAATAAATTATATGAATAATTCTCATTAACTGCAGCTGTATCCCTTCTTGTAACAACCATTGCCATTTGTGTTCTGTCATTTTGCCCTAATATTTATTGTGAAATAACATGGTCTATTATGAGGATTAGGCTTATGAGCTTTATGATTCCTCCTGTTATAGATTTTTTTTAATAACTTAATTTTTTCTTAAACTATTGTCTGTGATCTGTGCTTACAGAGACACATCTACTAAATAAAACAATTGATTAAACAAAGTTATGTGATTTTTTGCTTAACAGATGATGAATGCTGAAATACTCTCAAATGTAATACTGTTAATAAAATATTCTTTTATTTGTAACAAAAACGGATCACATCCTTCACATTTCTGAATTCAGTTCTCTTTGGTGGTGTTATTGCACTTAATTTATACTAGGGCTGGGCCGTTAAACGATAGTTTATCGAATCACGATAAAATTTACGTCAATAATGATAAGCTCTGGACTTATTTACTCAGTATTGATCTAAGAGCCAATCACACAGCAGAAGTGTGCAACAATGGAAATCTAGAAGTGTGTTGATGTTAGAGATGCACCGAATTTTAGGCCACTGAAAATTGGCCTGAAATATGGTATGGCATTTAATGGACACTAATTTTTGTGGATTCACTCATTTTTGGGATACTCTTTTAAATCTGGAAGCGTTAACAACTCATATTAGAATTTATATCGTTATCGTTCAATATGGAAAATAATTATCGAGAGTGTTTTTTTGCCAAATCGCCTAGAATTAATTTATAGTGCCATTATAATGCCAGTTATGGTGCTAGTGCCACCTATAGGTCAAATGTAATAAGTGGTTATGACACTAGTTTAGACAGCCATTTATTGGTTAACAAAGATTTTGCTTTAAATCAGGGGTACCCAAACCTTTTCTTTTGAAGGGCCAAAAACCAAACTTGATTGAGGCCAGTGAGCTGAAGGCAAATATAGGTGGGGTAGTTTACCATGGGTAATTTCCAAAAATTGTTTTAATAATGTTTAAAAATGACTAAAAAACATTGTTTTATATTTACTAATACAGTAATTTTTTTTTACATTTTATAATGAATTTATTACAGTAAAAATAAAACAATCTTAATTTTCCACAATTACACTAGTATTTGGCTTGATTTGCTTGAAGGTGTCTTCTGCATAGTCCTCTATTCATCGAGTGACAGTATTTACATTTAAAAAGTCAGATTTGTTTTCAACATTTCATTGAAACATTTAATTTGAGTTTACTTTGTTGTTGATCAGCAATAAAACGAACAAAAAGGTTACCCTTAAATTAGAAATCTCATTCACCCCAACCATCTAGGCATGGTATAAGATTCTGACGGTATAAGATTCTGACAGTATAATAACCTTGGATAAAAATATCAAGTTTCACGGTATGACGGTATTGTGTTTACTGCTCTATAATATATTCTTTTTAAATGTCTGAGTAAAAAACTAAAACTTTTCCCCTTTGAACACAAAATATTTTATTTTGAGAAACATTTAAAGTATTTTGGGGCAGTAAACATGTCAGGCTAAATAATTCAAGTAAATCATTGACTTCTGCTGTCTTCATTTAATTCAAAAACACAGATTTCTTTACAATTTACACTTTAAAAAATGTAAATAAAAAATCTTACACATACCTTAGGTACGGTATAGCCGAAAATTTTGGCGTTATGAAAACCTTGACTTTTCCAAACCGCGGTATACCCTGAAAATGGCTATCGTCCCATGCCTACAACCGTCTCCATCATACTCGCTCTCCGCTAAGATGGAAAGGTGGTCCAAATCAAAGGTTACAATGGGCCAACTTTGGCCCGCAGGCTCTACTTTGGGCATCTCTGCTTTAAATCATCTCCATCTTATCTAATCCTTGCAGCTGTATTTAATACCCTAAAGACTATGCACTAATTTATTAATTTATTTTCCTAAAAAGGTGGGGGATATGACAATTATCATATAGAGATAAAGTCTGCTTATATCCTGATGATGATATTTATCACAACATAGTACCATTTCTGTAAATTAGTAGTTTATATATGTTGACTATATGCTGATTACTTTTGTTATACGTTTTAAAGAGCATGTACTCGTTTATGTTTGACCATATCTCACTTTATTTAGATTTTAAAGGGGCAAATGTTTGATTTAAAAATGCAGAAATATGAAATAAATATTAATAAAATATGACATTCAAATAAAAATCTTTGTTAATCATTAGTTTTTGAAAAGTGTTATTGAACATCATTACCTGTAATCCGCTGTCTTGGCTTGGTCCTCATGCTGCATTTACTCTAGTGCATTTTTACAATAAAATGCTGCTTGTCCACATTGCAGTTTTAGAAAAACAATCTCTGCTTAACACATCTTTTGGTAAAATAAATGTACAAATGACCATAGCTTATCAAAATCCTGCAGTTCATGTGTTTATTTCTTGGCTAATTCCCTCACCGCCATTTGATTTGATTTGTTAGCCCCAGTCCATTGTAAGCAAGCTGCTTTGGTTTCAGCATGTTAGCTTTTAACGTTCTTTGTTTATGCAGTGAGGCTAGTTGATTTAAAACATGTATTTCATATTAAAGCCCATTTATTGAGGTTAAATGTGGGAACACTCAGTATATTGTAGGGTCTTCTTGTTTCACAGCATGTTTCGGAGTATGTCACCAGTGGCTTTAGTCTGACAACTGTTCTTTTCATAGGAATGCTGCTGATCCCAATGAAAATACCACCTCAGACCTTTTGTCTTTCGTCTCTGTCAGCAGTTTGCGCAGCCATGTCCATATTTAGCTCATTTCCTTCAAGGCAGTCATGATATAGCTATATTTAATGACTCTGAAAAATTGAAATGACTTTAAAGTTTGGAAAAAAAAAACGTTTTTTTTTTTTTTGTTGAAAGGTTATAAAATAAACAATTTAAATGTTTTTTAAGTGTGTAAATCAACTTGATTCCGAAATGTTAGGCTTGTCACAATAATCAATATATCGACTTATCGCACAATACATGAACTTGACCTCTATAACTTTTGATGATGCAATATATATCGTCCATACATAAAAACCAATTCTTGCAACATTTTAGCTGATTTCACAACCTCAATCTCTATTAGAGGTGTCAGTGTCAGTATGGTTAAAAAAACACTATAGTGTTTACCATAAATGACTTAAGTATATTTTCATGTGGGTGTCTGACAACTGAAAATAGATCTGGTAGCAGATATCGCAGCCTCTGTTACTTTTTACCTTGCTTTTTTTTTTGTCTATGCCTAATGCCTAATCATACATTTTTTAAATTGGCTAAATTAAATATTCTTAAGAACCAAATATGATGTGTTCTTTTAAATAGTGTACTTGCGTTATGATGCTATTATATTGTTATTCTGGCATTATATAATGAGTGGCCTAAAATGGTCTTAAAATGACAATAATATCGTTTATTGCGAAGTTCTGACTTTTTTGATCATTAATAATCCCATTGGTGTAACCCCGGTGTCCTGGCCAAATTCCCTCCATCGGCCCTTACCCATCATGGCCTCCCAATCATCCTCATTCACAGAATTGGCTCGATCATTGTATCTCCGCTCCACCTATAGCTGGTGTGTGGTGAGCGCTCTGGTGCTGTTATCATCCAAGTGGTGGTGGTGTGAGGAGACCCCCTCATGATTGTGAAGCACTTTGAGTGTATGGCCATACAGAATAAATGCGCTATACTAATACACATTACTTGCTATTGTGTTATTAGTTATTGTGTTTATAAAATTAATGCACCAAAATCAAACAATGCTAATTTTATTATTGAAAATAAATTAATAAAATACAGTAATTTACTGCAAAAACTTGACAAAACATCTTTTTTAATACAGTAGAATTTCCAGCATTTTTATTTACAATAGTATTGGATAAGATAGCATATTTAATAATCCTTTAAAACCGTAAAAAGCCGATTTCTGGAAGATAAACAGTCTGTTAATTTGCATTATTTGTGCATATTTTTGTCATGTTTAGAACTTATTCCCTAATTTATACCCTAATTCCCTTAATCCCAGCGCATAAAGATACTGTTGCCAGAAGCTTTAGTCTCCGTTTCCATCATGATCAACTGATTGAGTTAGATTGGTAGCAGTTAAATATTGACCGTGACCTCAGGCATGTGTAGTTAATCCCTGTCCTCATTAACTTCACTTTAACCTTTAATGGTGGGATTGAAAGACTCGCTAATACTGTAGACAATAGCTGATAGTTCACCCAAAAAAGTGATAATTTCCTCTCTTGAGTTTCTTCTGTTGTACTGCATTGACTTCCATAGTATGTTTTTATTCCTACTATAGATGTCAATGGCTGCTTTAAACACCTCTCAGCTTGTTTTACATTGTGTTTAACAGAAGGAAGAATTTAGAAGCACTTGAGTGTGAGTAAATGGTAGAACTAGGGATGCTCCAATCGATCAGCCGGAGATTGGTATCAATTGATAATCACATTTCATGACTCGATTAGTAATCTGGCTGATCACATGAACCGAACGCAAGTGTTCGTTTATAGTCATGGGGCGATAACTGTTTTCAAGGTATACCGCGGTTTGGAAAAGTCAAGGTTTTAAAACCATCAATTTTCTGTAATATCGTTCCTAAGGTATGTGTAAGATTGTTTTAGTTACGTTTTTATTAAGGACGACAGTATTCCCAGCTGAAAAGATATCCAAAAATGCCGCTTAAAAATATAAACATCTGTGTTTTTGACACTATCGAAGACAGAAGTCAATGATTCATTGTAATTATTTAGCCTGACATGTTTACCTTTCTGAAATATTATAAATGTTTCTCAAAATAAAATATTTTGTGTTAAAAAGGGGAAAAAAGTTGTGTTTTTACCCAGATATTTAAAAATAATATATTTTAGAGCAGTGATCACAATACCGTGAAACCGTGATATTTTTGTCCAAGGTTATCATACCGTCACAATCTTATATCAGCCCATGCCTATTTTTTTACGAGTTTACAAGCAGAGGAGGATCCAGTTTACCTTCTTATGCATCAAATATCCAAACCTTCATTCATTGAGACATGAATTCCATCATTTGCAATGTTTCCAAATTGCATTGTTAGTCATTTATCGGTCTTCTGTATAGCTTCTTCTGACCATGATGTGTCCACACTAAATGGTTATAATTACGTTTAACGGATTATATGCAGCATCCTTCATTTATTCTCTTAGGAAAGGAGAGGTATCCACTTTAGTAATATATTTAGAGGGGAAATGTGCTTTATGCGGAGTTATATAAAGCTTGAAGCATCAGAATCTGTATTCTGTATTAGCCGACAACCATGACGAGGAATCGTACTCTGTATCGGCTCCAAAAATCCTGATTGGAGCATCCCTTGGTAAAAGTTTTCATTTTCAGGTGATCTATCCTGCTAACACCCCATTCACACGGGGCGTCAGCATCAACACTTCCCATTCACTTTGAATAGGTAACATCAGGCGTTGCCGAACTGCATTGTGGATCCGTCGGCGCCGCTTCAGTGGTGTCACTCGCTGCAGGAGTTGGGACTTTCTCAACTTTTCAAGTGCTGACGGAAGCATTAGCCAATCAGATCGCTGTATGCAAATACACCAGCTCAGACAGTAGCTGATTGTTGACTAATTTCATTGGCTGACGCTGCTATGACGATCACGTCAGCCCCAACTTCAGACACGCCTTCTGTCAAGCGTTGACGCTGAAGCCTCGTGTGAATGCACCGTAAAGGTCTCGAAGTGCTTTGAAATGTGCATATTTTTATTTGACGTAAACCGAACCATGAAGAGAGGGTGGGGTGTACATTAGCTCCTCCCCTTTTTAACATCAGCCAATAGCCTTTGATTTTCCTCACAGCTCTGTTAGTGACTGGGCTCAAGCGCGTCAAATGAAAAGCCAGTGAGAAGAAGGGGGTGGGGCATGTCAGACACGAGAGCATTTGATTGGTCAGATTTGGGGAGAGTCTGTTTAGGCGAAAGTTAGAAACTGCAAACTTTGCATGTGTGTATACCTTCTAAATGCTAATTTTGTCAGTGTTTTTGAGCACGCTAGCTTAGAGATATCCATCTACCTTCTTGAAAAGTGAATTTAAATTCACAGGACTTTTAGTTAGGCGTTCTTTAATGGGATTTGTTTTGTGGTCATGCATATATTCACAGTTAATGCTCTTTTATTTTTTATTGTGGCTAGTTCAGATCCTGACCTGTTTATTTCTCCTTTCTCAACAGCCCACTGTTTGTCACTTGGAAAATCGGCCGGGACAAGCGGTTAAGGGGTTGTATAGGTACATTTTCTGCCATGAACCTGCACTCAGGACTCAGGGAGTACACCCTTACCAGGTACCACACATCTTTGCCTGTGAATGTCTGCCTTCAGTTCCCTTTTAATTCATAATTCATACTATGAAATCACATATTCAGGCTGATCTCTAAATGAACATACTGTTCTTTCCTCCCTGCTTTTTTTCTATTTTTAGTTAACATTGTGCCACATCAAACTACTGGACACAGAATGTTTTTACACTTGTGTCTTCACATTAAATGTTTCTCTCTGTGCTACTATTACTAATGACACAATTATTTGGTAAGGCGTTATTTTAATGTCTCCTCCTCACACATACTATAATAATAATAATGCTTAATTACATGCATTAAAACTAACCCACATATTTTTTTTTCCCTCATAATACATACTGTCTCAATATTTGCAAGTACAACAGTTTTAAAATCAGTTGAATCTGATCAGAAGATCTTTAAAATAGCACAAAAAGGTCATTTATTGAGCTTTAATAGTATTAAACAACATTTACACGGTCATTCTTTAAAAATTAATTACTGGAATATTCTTCCCTTTTTATTGAGAGGTGTTACAAATTACTCAACATTTAAATACAAGTTAAAGAAATAGCTAAAGTTTTCATTTTTATTTTTTTATGATTCTGTCATTACCTATAGTTTTATTGTATGCAAATAATGCCGCTGTATGTGTTAAATGTCTTGTTACACTGTAACAAGTACGCTTTAAAATAAAGTGCAACCAATTGTTTATGTTTATATTTAATATTTTTTTAAATGGTTTGGTTTCTTAAAAAAAAAAAGCAGAGTGAATGAGGCAGTCTTGCAGACAGGGGCGCCGCTAGCAATTTTGGGCCCCATGAAAAAATATGAGGATGGGCCCCCTACTACCAAGCTAGCTATCCAAACTCTTTGTCCGCGATGTAGTTATACTGACATATGCAGTTTATTGCTAATTTTGTACACTACTTATCAGTATTTAGTAAGAGAAACTACATGACTGTAGCTAGCAGATGATTTATTGTTCAAATGTAAACGTAGTACAAAAAAAGGAACAGTAATCAAATATTCACTGAAACTTTTACATTTTTATGTGCATATATACACACAGTTGAAGTCAGAATTATTAGCCCTGTTTATTTTTTCACCAATTTAACACATTTCTAAACATAATAGTTTTTATAACTCATCTCTAATATCTGATTTCTTTTATCTTTGTCATGATGACAGTAAATAATATTTGACTAGATATTTTTCAAGACACTTCTATACAGCTTAAAGTGATATTTAAAGGCTTAACTAGGTTAATTAGGTTAACTAGGCAGGTTAGGGTAATTAGGCAAGTTATTGTATAACAGTGGTTTGTTCTGTAGACTATCAAGAAAAAAAAATTCTTAAAGGGGCTAATAATATTGACCTTAAAATGGTTTTAAAAAAAATTAAAACTGCTTTTATTCAAGCCAAAATACAACAAATAAGACTTTCTCCAGAAGAAAAAATATTATTAGACATACTGTGAAAATTTGCTCTGTTAAACATTATTTGGGAAATATTTTAAAAATAAAAAAAATAAAGGGGTTCTAATATGTGTATGTGTGTATATCTGTATGTGTGTGTGTGTTTACACACATGCTTGTGTAACTGAGTACATGCATTAAAGTAATAAAGACAGAATTCTGCAGATTTATTACATTTAAATTACGCCATTCACTATGGGCTCTACTTTAACAATCTAGGCTCAAAAGACTGGCTTGAGGAGCATCCTGGCTATGACATATTTAAAAGATACATAATTAATTCAAAACTTGTCTGTATGGACATTAAGATATTGTTTTACACTATTCTGCTGATATGGTATGAGTTTGACTAATCAGTTATATTACTAGAAATGGTCCACTGGGCAAAAAAAAAAAAATAGATCATTATCTTTCAAGAAAACCTAACTTGATTAATTTAAAGTTTTGTCTTTCAGTTTTATGTTTGCTTTGCTGTTATAACTAATATCATTCTACATAATCAACATTGTGGAAAGATAGCAGTCATTTAATAGTGGCCACGTCAACAATTAAGTTAATATCATAGTGAAATTAATACTTAAACGCAGACTGCAATGCACATGCTGTTTTAAAGGCAGGATCTCAGTTACCTGCTTCTTCAACTGGGAGATGAGTTTGGGGAACTTCGTAGGGAAGAGCGGGTAAGGGGCGTATATATAAAGAGCTCATCATTAGCAAAATAAATTAAACTAGCGGCGCTGTCATTACCGCAAAAAGAAAGCTCTGTGAATGGACATAACGTTACCTTTCTTTTCAAAAAACGGTGATAGCAACTGCCGTCCCTTTTTCTCTCTCTCTGCTTTTTGTAGCCTCTGTTTTCGTTTTTGATGACCGGATTTAACCTGTGTTAACCATCGCTGCTTTGACAGTTTACCTGACGATCGCTCTCAAAGCATCAACTCTCTTCCCGCTACTGACGGACTGAACCATACAGTGAAAGGAGGGGGGTGCAGTTTGACAGTGACAGACACGAGAGGCAGATATAAGCCGTTTTTTTCTAATAAATAGTTTTACTTGTTATTTAGAGATACATTAATAATTTATATTACATTATAGTATTGATATTAATTATAAAGCAGATCTCTGGGGGCCCCTAGAGTGCATGGGCCCTTAGAATCGTCCTAACTTTCCCCCCCTTAGCAGCGCACCTGCTTGCAGATACAAAGAGCTTTGATTTCCCTTTTAAAGTCCAGGTGAAAGTCAGCCCAAGACTTAAAACCCTGAAAGGAGCTTCTTTTTACTCTCCAATTGCATGAGACTGATGCGTTTCACTTTAAAATGCACAACATTTCATCATTTCCTTCTAGAGAGACCCAGATTCAGGCTTACAGGAATAGAAAATTGGTCATTTTTTGTTTCATTAAATATATATTTTAACCCCTTGACTGTCGCCCCCACTTTTTGAGCATGAAAACAACATGTTCAACTTAAACACACGTCAATCTTCAATGCTTTGGTGCGTAGATTGGTCTCATTTTAAAGACGACACTTGTCGGATTGTAGCTAAAGTTAAAAAAAGTTAAGTAAAACAAAAGTTACACGCCTTTGTTTATGAAAAAATAATAAAACCATAAATATGTATTTTCTTATATTACAGAAAATGTTTATTTAAAATGCAATAAAATGCGAAGCTGAATATATGAACGTATGATATTACAAATTTGAAGTTATTACCTCCAAAAATAATTGCTTGGTAAGATTTAGTTTAGCTGCAGTACCAGACGTGACCTCAAGTGAACAAGTTTCTATAGGCGACCGTGTAAGGGCGCCCCCTATCTTTTAAGAAATCTAAATCATATTTTGACATAGTTTTTGTTAATATTCGTAAAGTAGACATACAAGTCTAAAGTAGCATGTTAAGTTTGGTGGTGTTTGATTTGAATTTAGCCTGTAAAACATCTTTAAAACAGTGTTTAAAAGTAATGCTTTACAAATATTCTTGTTGCAAATTAATTAATTTAATGAACTTGTTGCTCAGTAATGTCTGCTAAAAATCAGTCATCAGATAGGGAAACTAGACATTTATCAAATAAATCTACAATTGTAGAAAACAAAATCCAGCTTGCTTCGTTTAGACGACATTAGTGATGGGACGTTGACATTTAAGGGGTATTAATCATTTTTCAAAGTGCAATTTCGATATTCACGTTGATGTTTATTTTATACACAACAGAAACATTAGCACCGCTATTAATCTATCAACCGTGAGTGATTATAAGCTAACACCCTTTATTTCAAAATGCCATCATGTTGGCTGATTCATTGATTTGGGCTGTTGGCATCAGTGATTTCATTTTAGTCTATTTAGGCTTACAGGGCTTATGGGAAGTACAGTCCAGCCCAATACAATGGTTTAACGCTAGTTATCATTAGCAATACAGTCAGTGTGAACATATAAACAGTGGCCGCCTTTATTAACTTTCAATTGTTCTGGATCGAATCACAAAAAAATGCAATAAAAATGAAACAAACACCTATATACTGCTGAATAATCACACAAATTCATTGGTTATTTTGTTTGCAAATTGGGCCAGCATTCTCGGTTTTTCCAGGGAAAAAATCTTAAATTTCTCTTATTTTATGCTTATTTATGCTTATATTATCTCCTATAAGCACTGAACATTTTATATAATTGTTGTCAAATTATATTTGTTCATGTTGTTTGGGAAAGGTTGAATGGCACTAATTCACTTGCGCTATTATTAAAAGTACTGGGTCTCATTCACTAATAATTGCGTACGTTTTAAATTTTTAAGGCATACTCACACTATGCTATCTGAACTGTGCCCAGGCAGGTTTCCTGGTTTGTTTGACAAGTGTGAGTGCTCCGAATCCGGTTGGAGTAGGTGTGCTAGAGCTCGCTTCGGTTGGGCTTTGATCCGGTATGCTTGAGGTGTGTGCAAAGCACGCCTGAAACTGAAGACACAACTGTTTGATATGGATTTATTAATCGTTCTTACTTTACAATGAACGCCAACGGTCATAGTTTATTAAAGATGCCAGCCCCTCACCTTCAGCAAACCTCCTAATACCTGCAGCACGAGGACTTTCGTGAACATTTATGATCGTCAGGAGTGTTTGATGTGTTCAGCAGGAGATTTGACTGCGTTATGGCATATCAAACGACTAAAAAGAATACAAAACGAAATAACTAAAGCAATGTCCACTGTGCTGAGCAAGAGCGCTTCTGTTAAAATGAGCAGTCGCATCATCAATGATGTAAGTGGGCTCGGAAGGTAAAATAACAGTGTGAGTGCTGGCCGAGGGGTGGACAAGCGCGATTCGGCACAGTTCAAGACAACTGTACCTAGTGTGAGTACGCCCTTATATGCACATTTGAACTTCCCACAAAAACTACCCACCTAACTCACAACACATGCGTACGCACATGATTTTGTTCATAAACTTGTTGTAATATTGAATTTGGAGTGTTCTAAATTAGTGTCAATGTTAGTAATTTGCATAATACACACCCACACTAGCTCCATATAAGGCTTTCCACAAAGCAGCACTTGAACAGAGAAAATCATAAGACAACATTTTAAGAATCAAGACAATTATGTCAACAAAACAAAAGAAAAATGCTGAAATGTTGAAAAAAAAAAAAGTTTGGGATGTGGAACAAATTTTCAATTCAGTTTAATCAGTGCTTTAATCAGAGCAGTGCTTCCCACAGGTTTGAAATATACTTGCGGTGGTGGTCGTATTGAAACACACCATTCACCCACAAAAATAGTTAACGATATGTGACAAGCAAAACATAATTTAATTTTTAACAATCCTATTTATTATGACACTGTTATACACAGTTTTTTTTTCAATGGGTAGAAGTAAAAAAGACATCATAATAAAGAAAACCACAATTTCTGTTACCAGTGTTGCCAGATTGGGCGGTTTTGAAATCGATTGTGCGTGTAAATAAAAACATAGGCAGGTAGTGCAAATTTGGGCGGTTTTGGAATGCCACGACTACCCCAGCCCCCTGCGCTTCACACTTTCAGGCGGTTTACTCGCAACTGTCAAACCCCCCCATCCCACTTTTCGTTATTTTTTGCGACCTTGGACGGTTGTTTTTGGTTTTTGGATGTTTTTTGTGCTGGAATCAGTCAGCTACATCTGGCAACACTGTCTGTTCCTTTTATTCAAGAGCCATGTGCACATACTGACATGTTGAATCTGCTTCTCTCTTTTTTGTTAAGTTCAAAGCAAACTTGAACACCAAAGCATTATAGATATGCATGTAAAATAGCCTATGTAAGATCATAAACTTAATAAAATAATCAGCAAATGAGAAATAAATGACAGAAAAAAGTATATCACACTTTAGCGCGTGCAGTGTTTCACTTTGCGGATGCTTTCCTTGCGTACTAATCTGTGAACATTTCATATTACTTCCACATTGCTTATTCTGCTGTGAAAGACACTTGTTAGAGTTTATAAGTAAAATATCTCTAAAAATATCGTAATTAAAACTTGTAGAATATTTAAACAAGGTAAATTCGTTGATTCACCAGTACTAATGGTGCACATATATATTGTAGCTAGTTTACACCAGTCATTTCGTCCTTTCTGAGTATTTAGTCAAGTTTATCTGAGTCGATTAGATTAAAGAATCTATTATGAACTTTTTCTCTCGCGGCTGTGCGCGCTGTCAGCTGTGAAGCCGAGGGCAAAGTAGTCTTTAATAAAAGAGTCATGCAAAAAGGCTCACGAGCTTCAGAAACCGAAAGCAAAAGTTGAAGCCCGGACATTTTAGTCGATTTAGAAACCCGGGCCGGACAAACATTTTAACTCTCAAAAAGACGCTTCTCTGTGGGAGTGTTGACGTCTCGATCTCACAGAATGAACGGGTAAACAAGAGATTTTCCATGACTTAATAGATCGTGGATGTTTAGTTATATTGGGCGGATATAAAAAAAGTGTTAAAGGATGTGAATAATAGTAAATTTTAAAAAAAGTGCTACTAAATATACTTGCGCTGCCGTTAATATACCTGGGCGGCACGTCCAAGTACAGCCTATGTGTGGGAAGCACTGCAGAGTGCTGCTCTTTTTATATGTAGGCAACGACTGTATCTTTTTCTACTCAGTTGACTTTTTACACTACAGGCGCACAGAGTGCACCGTCAAAACGTGAGGCGTCGTGAGGCACAAACATAGCGTGAAACACTTGCTAATAGAAAACTGTTTTAAAAAGGCACCTATCACTACACAAAAAACGCATTTGGTGTGATCGGGGCCAGAACAGCCATTCATCACTCTCAGAAAACATATCTGTCCCCTCTCTAAAGACGCAGTCACTGTTGCCATGCCTCCAAACACAAGGTGAGACACACAAATCATCCTTCGTTTAGACCTCTAAATATGCATATATTACTGTAATATACATTTTTAATGTCTAATTACCTTTCATCCTTTAAAGAACGTATCTAATTAAATGTAGGGTTCTTTATACTTTATACAAGACCCCAAGTGTACATGATTATTGTGTACGTTTGATATAAGATGCATTTTAAAATCACTTTTAGTACGAATGTTTTGATGAATCAGGATTTTTCGTAAAAACATCTGTATGGACTTTTTTACGCATAAATTTGCTTAGTGAATGAGACCCACTGTTTTTGAGAAAACGTCAATTATTGGCTTGAGTTGTATGATTAATTCACTCATTAAACCCAGCTTGCTAAAGTGAATAAATCTTTGCAGAGCTGGAAATTTAAGCTCTGCTGTCGCAGTTTAATAACTGTAAACTATTTTGCAATATTTTTATTAATTTTTCCATGTAAACGAATATACTTCCCACAAATAGCTGAAGATATTTGATGAAAATCTGTCTCTGTGGTGTGAAAAGAGATTTAGCTCATTGTTCAACCATTATATTCACGTTACTGGTGATGTTTTACTATATTGCACCAGACCCTTTTGAAGATTTACTCTTATGATCTTTGATCTGATCACACTCTTGACTAGCGTTGTCATGATATCGTCATCTCAGTTCTTTCGGTACTGTAAATTTCCTCAAACATTTGAGCGATGTTGAGCGCATACTTATTAAACACCGCTGATTGTTTGTTATGTTCAACAGAAATGACTGTGATTTGGCTGTAAAGGTATTAAGATTGCTGCCAAATGCTCCAACTTATGACCTTCACAGCCAATCACAGTCATTTCTGTTGAACATTTGAACACAATAGCCAATCAGCAGTGTTTAACACCACACTCATCGTTGCTCAAATGTCAGAGAGAATTGGACTGTTTTAAAACTCCAGTACTGTTTAGTACCATAATTCCAGTATCATGACTACACTACTCTTGAGGTGACATGGCTTTGCTCTAAATCTTGTCTTCGTGTCCCCTTGGCAGTGCCCTTAAAGACAGTCGCTTTCCCCCCATGACGAGGGACGAGCTGCCGCGCCTCTTCTGCTCAGTGTCTCTGCTCACCAACTTCGAGGATGTTGGCGATTACCTAGACTGGGAGGTAAGAAGCTATTTCCGTCAGTCATTAAAACACTAATTATTCGTTTCAGTGTAGTTATGCACACAATTGCCTAATAACTTGTAAAATGCCCAAAAATATGTGTGAAAAGGGAGCTAACGTGTTACTGTGAGCTAGGGCTGCACAATATTGGGAAAATCTAATATTGCGATGTTTTTATTTTGCGATATATATTGAGATATGAATACAATTTCACCAGGTGACTTAATATCTGGAAAGAATTTATAATGTTGGTTCGATTGGGATGGTTCTGCAGTGGGAATGCATTTCCAAGTTTAATAAACAATCTAAAATGCAACAATCTAAAATCATTATACAATCAGAGGCATCAAAAACACATGCAAATGATCAATTATAATACAAACTCAACATTGCAGATCCCGTGATGTGACTACTGCGAATAATCACGTTGCGAGAACGATGCTGAAATGCTGTTATGCAGCCCTACTGTGAGCTATTAGATATGCCAGTGTCATTTACTCTTTCTCTCGCGCTCTTTCTTTCTCGCTCTGTCTTCATTACAATTGTGTTTTATTGGCATGATCTTTTAATTATTGCCGAAGCGTTGCAGAATGCATTAATAATGAAAATAAAAGTGTGTAACGATCTTCACTGCCTGGCTGAGATACGATATAAAGTGGCGAAACGAGAAGCTCTGCATTAAATTATATTTTCCCGCAGCATGTCTTTAAAATATGGGGGTGGGGGTAGGCATTAAAAGATAAAATTTATTGGGTAATTTAATAGATAACATAATACTCGCTACAACTACTGTTATTACAATACTGTGACAGTTGGGTTAAGGGTTGGGGTGAGGGTAGGCGTTAATAAAATACAATTTATTGTGTAATTTAATAGATAACATAAATAATACTCGGTACAGCTACTGTTATTACGATACTTTAACAGTTGGGTTTAGGGTTGGGGTAGACGTTAATAAAATACAATTTATTGTGTAATTTAATAGATA
>CAIGQQ010010188.1:1079118-1090460 GCA_903798035.1 Danio albolineatus
AGAGAGAGAGAGAGTGGTGTGCTTGCTGTTGTGTGCTGTTATTGTTACTGTGTGCTTTATTATTATTACAATCATTGACATTAAAATAAACGTGTGCAAATGTAAACTGATATTTCCTACCGACAGACTACAGAAAAATAACCGACTCGAAGCCAAGTAGGAACCGCTGCAGCCCGGAGACCTCCACGTGGAAGAGACTTAAGCCACGAGTAGGAGGATATAGGTGGTGCAGATACTAATAACACACATCGGGACACTGTGAGGTTGGGTTTCGGGTAGGTGTAGATGTTAATAAAGCACAATATTGGACCCTGTGTGATGTACAACACATTAAACACAAACTCCAGGTTTGCAAAGCCCACTCAGAGCTCAAGTCCCTCCCACTGGGAGCTGAATTGACCATAAAATCTGATAATGACTGACACTGACTGATCATCTTGCTAAATCTGACCTCCGTTTATCCGCTTCTCAGTTTAGCTGGTTAACTGAGTTTACAGCGTTATAATAATTGAGTCCACTACTGCATGTATGCAAATAGAAACAGAACACACACGCACACACAGTTGCTCTGCTGAATCTTGAGATTAAAAGTACTTGAATACATTAAAAGATCCATTAGAAAAGGAAAGAAATAATAGCTGAAATATAAGAATCCCGTTAAAATGATTCTTCCTATGAACAAAGATTCAATCCGCTGCGATACACCGTCATTGAGTCTTCAGTAGCGTCCGCTTGTTCAACGAGCATCAAATAAACAGAGGTTAGAGATTCAGATGTGAGAGTTTTTACTATGGGCTGAATGAACGGATTACATCATCCAGACGCTTCCTCAAACGCTCACAACCCATGGGTATATTACAGTAAAACGCTTTCGGTTATCTCACCGCTATATACTGTATATTACAGGAGGACACAAACATGATTAGAAATGTAGACGGCGCTTTACACTGGAATGATGAGAGATGTGGAGTGTGTTGTTGTATGTACAGGCGCTGCGTTAACAGAAACTACTGTACGTATTGTCAGAAAACTGGCTAACTCTTATGAATGCGTTTCATTTAATTCAAGAAAAAACTTGTATTAATTAAAAAAGGGGCGTGTCTTCAAACCCCAGCGCTAACCTCATTGGCCAATGAGCAAATGATATTAAAACGTACGAATGAGATCACACAAATTAGCCACTAAATCAAAACGTTAAGAGTTGTCGTGAGATTACGTTGGATAGTTCACCCAAAAAATAATCATCGATGTTAATTTACTCCACCTCAAGATGTCAAGTTTAGGCTTGATTGGTGATTTATTTAATCCAAATGAATGATTATCATCATTATGCATCATTAACGACTGGTTGATCGCAGCAGGTCTCCTATCTACAATCGGTAGTAAAGCCGTCGTTCCACTGCACACGACTGTCGGAGTACGCCCCCTTGTGGCAGTCGCAAAGGATTGTCTGTGTTGTCACAGTGAAAATGAAGTGTTAAATCGGCAACTTCATTTTAATTATCAGTTTGACACGGATGATGTCACAGTGAAAATTAAAATTAAATAATTTGATTTATTTTAAATTTCGGCAGGTATTTTGCGAGCAGTGTTTTATAATGAAATTGTTAATCTGGTTTTCATTTTAATTTCCAAGGTTTGTTTTATTTATTTAAAATTGTCAGGATGTACTTTCTATACATGCGTTCACCATAGTTTAATGAATATACTAGTATCTCATAGGCCACTTCACATTTTGGAGTGAATGTAAAGACGAGATTAACAATAATAATATTGTTTATTACTCGTTTATGAATAGAAATGTTTGTTTAGCAGACTTTATTCTGATTCACAAACCAACGTAAATCTTCTATTTCTCATCTCGCGCACACGGGCCTGTGGACAACACTGGAATACATCACATCCGGTCGCATATGGTCTAATCGCAGGAGTTTGTAATATTTAACCAGATCCGCAGCTCAAATCGGATTCGAATTTTCAGCATACGGAGATGATCAGCTCGCGGACTACTCTCTATCGCAGAGATGCCAAACTAGGGCCCACGGGCCAAAGTTGGCCCTTGGTAACCTTTGATTTGCCCCGCCATCCCATCTGAGAATGCTTTAGAGATTGTCATTTAAATTTTTACTTGTTTATTTTATTGTTAAGCGACAAAAAATGCTATCTGAAATTAAATGTTTCAATTTAAATGATGTAAATTTAATTATGTTTCGTTTTAAAATGTGCGTATGACGGATAGAGGACAATGCAGAGACTTTAGTAAGTGAATCAAGTCAATGGCAGATTCTACTCGACTAGTGTATTCAGCGTTGAACTCCTCTGTTTTATAAATATAATTGTTTTTATTGGAATAATTTTGAATCGTATTAATTTGCGCAGTTTAACTTTAAGCGCAGTTTAACTTTAAGTAAACTTTTTCTATTTTATTATGATAAAATATTATGAAGTAGCTCCGGTTTCCCCCACAAGTCAGAAGGGCATCCGCTGCGTAAAACAAATGCTGGATAAGTTGGTGGTTCATTCCGCTGTGGCGACCCCAGATTAATAAAGAAACTAAGTCGAAAAGAAAATGAATGAATGACTATGAAGCAGGAAATTACCCATGGCGACTTTAATGTAAAATAGTTTGGTATAGTTACCTTCAGCTCACAGCTATCAATGATATTTGTCCTTTCATACGCAAGTTTGGGCACCCCTGCTCTATTGGAAACGAATGACTTCCGGTCTGCCGCTTGTGTTTGTCGTGTGCAGTGGAAAGGTGGCTTAAGCCAATCGGATTATTCCAAGCTCACAATAAATAGCCCGTCTAGTATGGCTCCCTTCGTTTTCCCCCATCCACCCCATCTCCCCCTTTCCTGGTAGCTCATGAGAACTACCTGATCTCGTTCCCCCATATGCTAATTGACCAGACGGGAGCCCTCAGTTATCTCCTCTGCTGGGACAGCTTGCATTATCAAGCAATATCTCAAATAAAACACAAACTCAACACATGGCTCATGATGATACTCTTGAGGTATTTAAAGCCAAATATTAAGTCTGAAACTAAATCCACGACCTCTGCAAACAGTCCTGAACGACATCCGATTCACTAAAGAATCAGTTTCAGAGACCTGGATGACTCTGTTAACTGAATCAGCTGACGGCTCTAGCAGAACAGATCTACAGGTTACTGTGCATTCACACCGAGAGCGACAAG
The DNA here is from genome assembly GCA_903798035.1 of Danio albolineatus. Classification (NCBI taxonomy): domain Eukaryota; kingdom Metazoa; phylum Chordata; class Actinopteri; order Cypriniformes; family Danionidae; genus Danio; species Danio albolineatus. The sequence continues at coordinate 1,082,315 of CAIGQQ010010188.1, forward strand.
TAGCCATCTTACTGTTAGCTTGCTATGATAGCCCCACCCTTACTTAATATTCCACTTCACTTGGAAGTACATCAACTTACTTAAATAAGTCTCAGCAACTTCCAGTTTAACTTGTGTTGGTAATCACTGACTTGTTATAGAAATCCCAAAAGTCCTCTCGAATGCCCTGAGGGGGAGTAAATTAAGCACTAACTTTAAATGTTGGGTGAACTACCCCTTTAATCAGCACATTCGGCATCTAAAGGAAGTGTTTCTACTGCTTGATAAACTCCTGAAACATCTGTGTTATTGTACAGACACCAGATCCAATGTTCATCCCCATGTGAGCCTCACTACTTCCCACTTAGATGCATGATATATTGCTATATATGCTTATTATATGTATGTGACATACAAGTTCATCTTTGGATTTCACATATACAGCGCTCAGCATTATTGAGTACAGCACATTTTGAAAATGAATGTTTTCCTCAATTTCTCAGTGAATCTAGGCGAGGTATTTTGGTGCGTTTAAACAGAACAGATTTATTAAACAGATATATTTATTATAATATTTTAGTCACCAAACATATTTAGAAACTGAAAGATATACAATTAAATTCAAGCAAAATACTGGAAAAAAATGGTAACACTTTATTTTGATGGTGCATTTCAGTGTCAGTAGACTTATAATCTAATGAGAATTAGCTGGCATGAAGATGCAATGTAACGTAAAGTCAACAAACGGACCATCAAAATAAAGTGTGACCAAAAAATAATTACAAACTACAAAATTGCAACTAAATTTTGACATTTGTTTTGCTTCTCTTTATTTTTCCACCTTTTTACATTTGTATTTAATTTTTTTCTGTAACATAAGTTTGGCTGTGCTAGTTTCTGGAGCGTTGTCATAAGTTATCTTGTTAGATAAGCTCCAGATTTGGCTTCGGTACTTACTAATCTAATGTAGATGCACAAATATAATATGTTATGTAATATAATAAAATGTAGAGCTTCATATTAAAATATGAATTTAAAAGAGAGATTTGTGAGGGCTGTACTTATATATGCTGAGCACTATATATATATATATATATATATATATATATATATATATAGTCTTTTGGGTCCCACTTTATATTAAGTGTCATTAACTACTATGTACTTGCATCAAAATATAAATACAATGTACTTACTGTGTTCATAATGTATTTGATAACACTTGTGGTGCGCTTGAGTTGGGATAGGGGTAGGCTTAAGCACAAGTTTGGTGGTATGGGTAGGTTTAAGGGTGGCTAAGCTGTAAGGGATGATAAACAGTGTATTTACAAATGTAAATACAGAAATTAATTACAGATATAATTACATGCAGGTATTTAATCAACATAAGTACAATGTAAAAACATGTATTTACATAATAAGCACATTGTAATGAATTATTAATTTCGGTGTTAGTACATTTTAGTTAAGGCCACTTAATATAAAGTGGGACCGTCTTTCGGATGACACGATAAACTATGGTCCTGACTCGCTGTGGTCATTAATAAAGAGTAGGGGTGTAACCCCGGTGTCCTGACCAAATTCCCTCTCTGCCCTTACCCATCATGACCTCCCACTCATCCAAATACAACCGAATTGGTTCAATCACCGTCTCTCCTCTCCACCTGCTGCTGCAAAGCTGGTGTGTGGTGCAGCACTGGTGTCATTGTTCTGTGGCTGCCGGAGCATCATCCAAATGGATGCTGCACGCTGGTGGTGGAGTGGAGAGACCCCCCACATGATTGTGAAGCACTTTGGGTATATGTATGCATATATACATACATATACATACACATACATCTATATACACATACATATATATACACATGTATATACACATACATATGTACATACACATACATATGTATATATATGTATGTGTATATACATATGTATGTGTGTATATATATATATATATATATATATATATATACATATATATACATACACACATCTATCTATCTATCTATATCTATATATATATAGATGTATCTATCTACATATCTATATCTATATATATACACATACATACATACATAAATGCAACGTATATTTCGAAATATTGCAAAAATGGCCACTTACATATAAACTTACACATGAGAGTATAGATTTTGTGTGTTGTTTGATTTGTAAAGCACTTATTAAATGTGCAGTATAAATAAAAAAACAAACAAACAACCTCACATATACACACAAACTCAATAAATATACACAGCGTATACAAACATGCATATATACATGTATATATGTGTATATAATAGAACTACCATAGGAATTACAAATATGTACATATATGTTCTAATATATTAGCATCTCCTTATATACGAAGGACGTAAATAAACATGTACATATGTGTAAATCCCCCTGAAACAGACCTTTAAACAGCCACTTTTGTAATATTTCACAATATGTGTTTTATATATGTCAAATCCAAATATGAACCCGTATGTCAGACATGTAATCAGCATATGTATTCACACGTGTCAGATGTCTGTATGAGCCGCAGCAGAAGCTTCTGCTATCTGGTGCATATTTACATCCATCAAGAGCTGGAGTCCGACAGCGCTTCAGCTGCATGAGGATCTCACACTATTTACACAGCAGGTTTCTCCGAGACGGAGAGCGTGGGATGTCCTACACATACAGTAACACGACACTGATGCTCCCACAACATCAACAACAGAGCGGTTCAGACTAATGCACATCAGCAAACAGAGCATTTACAGCAGCTCTGATGAAAAGCAGAGAAAGTGCCTGATTTACCCATCTCACCGGTCCACGAGCGCAACTCAAGAAGGCAACTTGAGGAAAAGAAAGAGTCAAATAAAGACCGCCGTGTTCGCTGAATCCTCATTTACAGTGACATTCAGACTAAAACCAGACTAAACTCAAAACAAGGCAAGGTTTATGTTCCTGTCGTCGCCTGCTTCTCTCCGTTTGGATCATAAGTGCACTGCCGTGTTGTCAAAAGTACCATCAGCACATCTTTACTGGAGACTAACACTCAGATCACAGTAAGATGAAGGCGAACAGTATCGGAGGAAATGAGATGGATGGTTATTAACTTTAAAAAAGCAATGACTGGAGCCCTAGATCAGTGGTCCTCAAGCTTTTCATCACCCTGGACAGGTAAACGCTTCACAATTTTACCACTGACAGGAGTGCGGGGATTACTAGCTGAGGATGCAGGAGCTGACAAACCACTGCTGTCACTCTGAGACAAGTTTCAGCAGTGTTTGGGTGATCTGGGATATTTAGTCCTACAGAAATGTGTATATTCCATACAAGCTGAAGCTGATTGGTCAATTCTTGTCACATGACTCGCGAAATAATTGAAGAGTTTGATTGCAAAACTCGATAAACGCCATTTTTTGACATTTAGATTTCATGGTTGGAAATCATGTTCAGATGTTCCTTATCTATGTGTGAATTGCTGCCATTAACACAATTTAAGAACATTTTAGGCCGACTACTAAATGTATTTTTTCGCAAAACGCGATATCCACCAGACCAGTTTCTTTGTAAAGTGCGATATAACAGTTATAGAACTGTTATATATAGAACAGTATATGCATGAGCTCAGCATCCCCTGGAGGAGAGTCACCGCCGGCGAAGTGCTCAGAGTTTGCTCATTGATTTAACGATAATATCAAAACAAAAAAACATATGTTTTTAAAAAGAGGATTCACTAGGCTAACTAAAAGCGTTTGCCATTTAATTGTTTATACTGTAGGCGAGCTGTCAGTCACAGGCTACGTCCGTCTGTCAGTCAGAGAATCAAAGCTTCAGAGTCCAGCTAACCTCATGGATTTTGATGACGGATTGGAGCCGGTCATTCCAGCTGCATAATAATAATAATAATAATAATAATAATAATAATACGTATAACATTATTATTATTACAGTGAAATAAGTCATTAAATATGACGGGACGAGGCGAGCTTGTATCCGTGGACTCGGTGAAACAGGAACTGCGCCATCACGGCTCCGCCTGCTCTGATCATACAGGTTTGGTTTTCAGCAGCGGTGTTCAGGAGCCTCCACTCTTTCTGTAACGAGCTACAAGTCGTTTATTTAACTAACTTAATCTTACTTCTCTATATTATAACTAATCACAGTTAGTCTGAAGCTGTTTAAGGATGGTTGAAGTGATAAACATCCTGCAGTTAGTTTGCTCTGCAGCTCAGCCGGTATGTTGTTATCAGACCTTTTCATTCAGGGACTGGCCTGGATTACTGGCACACGCCATAGGCACATTATGTCTATTATGGCATTATGTTTTTGAATATTATGAATATTTACGATCTATTGATAAATTATTGTTAATTTTCCCACTGATGATCCAAAAGATTTCTTCAAATGCTGCAGTGAAGCTGCTTAAAGCCATTGGTGCCCCAGCAAAAAAAAGAGAAAAAGTGATGTTATATTGTGTACGTTCTGCCCAAAACTAACTCAGAATCTTATTCTTAATAATCAATATTTGTATAAACTGTTCCATATAGTTTATATTAATTTTAATCAAGATGCTTGACAATGTTAAGATAAATATGTTGTATTTTGGCATGCTTCTTGACTTATTTATGAACTATTTATGGACATAAAGTTCAATAAAAATATCCTGGATGTGAAGAATATGTGTCCCTGGCCTTCACTGAGCTCCAGTAATAGTTTAACGTACAGAAATTGTGAATAAACTTGACTGTTGATGTCTTCATTAATAATGTCAAATAACCAACATTTCTCAAAATGGATATATCTCATTTTGCAACGAAACTCTTCAATTAATGATTTCTAGTGTGATCCACAAACCGGTATGGTGGTTGAGAACCACTGCTCTAGATTACACCTCAAGAGTGTTTACTTTGAGTTGTTGTTGATTCTTATTAATCCTAATTCTGTTCGGTTTGTCCTCATTTCTGTCCGAATGCCTTCGCTTCTGCGACACAAATGAAGACGAGTGAAAATCTAAATAAAGCTCGCTACTGATATTTTTAGACGTTCATTTCTTGGCTAACATTGAAGCGGGTTCTTCAACATCTCTGATTGGCTGATGCATTAGTGGGCTTAACAGATACGACTGTGATTGGCTACAATTATTACACTGCAAAACAAATGAGGTTTGGGTTTGTTTATAGAGCAAATATATGAGCCAGTTGGTAAATAAAGCAGCAAACGTCTTGTTTTTAGTGAAAACGGTTCACATTTACGCAAGTTAGTTCTTAAAATAAGCAAAATAATCTGCTGTTAGGTAAAAAATAAAGCTGATTTTTTATTTTGCATACTCCACAGGCAGCTTTAGCTTGTTTTAAGGAAGTAGCGGCTTAGTTTGGACTATTTTTGTTCATGAAAACAAGACAAAAAGATTTACTTGTCCAAAAAATGCTTCTTAATTTAAGAATTTTTCAAATATATAATAGTAGCAGGGGCTTCACGGTGGCGCAGTGAGCAGTGCTATTCGCGTGGGTTTCCTCCGGGTCCTCCGGTTTCCCCCACAAGTCAAAAGACCTGTGGTATAGGTGAATTGGGTAAGCTAAATTGTCCAGAGTGTATGTGTGTGAATGAGTGTGTATGGATGTTTCCCAGTGCTGGGTTGCAGCTGGAAGGGCATCCGCTGCGTAAAACATATGCTGGATAAGTTGGCGGTTCATTCCGCTGTGGTGACCCCTGATTAATAAAGGGACTAAGCTGAAAATAAATGAATAATTGTAGTATTTTAACTCCACGTTTACCAGAGGAACCATTAGTTGTGTTTCTGCTCATAGCCGGACACTGGAAAGTAAGTGACTGGTGACGGGATGATCATTGTAGCCAATCACAGACAATTCTGTAGACAGTGTGACCACCACAGCCAATCAAAGCTGATTAAAGGGATCGTTTACCCAAAAACATGCAAACTCTACACAGAAACACCAACTAACCCAGCCAGGATTCGAACCAGTGACCTTCTTGCTGTAAGGCCACAGTGCTAACTACACTAAGCCTCTCTGTTTTTGTAGTATTTTTGTATTAAAAAAAAACAATAATAATGCTGTTTTCTGAAATAATAAATCAAACTTAAGTGTGTTTGTTCTTAATCCAATAGCAGATTATTGTAGAAACAGAGTAAATTAGTTCAGTTATATATATATATATATATATATATATATATATATATATAATATTATATAATATTAATAGAACGATAAAACACTTAATTTACTTACTGTTACTGTCTTGATTTTAGAGTTTATTTATTATGATCGATTATACAGTACTATGATTATTAAGAATTTTAGATATTTATAATAGATCATATTTACACTAGAAAAGCAAAAAAAGCCAAGTAAAAGTTTCTTTTGCAGAGCAGAAATGCAGTCGTTTATCAACAATCATACTTCAACATGAAAACAAGATGATTTTACTGACCCCCTTGGCAGATTATTTATCTTATTTTATGGAAAAACCCACTTAATTCTGACTCGTTTCTGAAAACAGCACAATATCAGTTACTTGTCTTGAAAGTATTCTTGATTTAATCATTTGTAGATATTTGCACTAAAAACAATACGGTAAGAAAAGCATTTTTTGCAATTTTTTGCAGTGTTGCACCTAAAGAGGAGTGCTAATTAACATTCTTTAGTGAACGAGCCCTTTAATAACCCGCTCAAATGTTAGCAGAAACTGATTATTATTATTATTAGTTTGTTTGAAATGACAGTATTGAATGGCAGTGAAATGGTTGATTATTATTAAAGTGTCAGTATAGAGTGGCACTTTTGACAGCAGCGGCGGCAGCGTTGGCTCTGTGTACTGCAGTATGGGGTGTATTGTTGAGGTTTTGTCCGTGTAAGGCTGGAGCCGGAGCTCTAGTCCACCTTCTTGCTGCGCAGTCGAGCTGAATCCAGCAGGAGTCTGCAGGCCGGGCCGCTGTGCTGCGACAGCACCGTCAGGGTCTTCCCGTGCACCAGAGTCAGCGCCGTCTGGTGGGCCGTCGCCCAAACCCGATACCACGGCCCGTAGAAGGGGTCCGACACCGCAGGACACAGCATGTTGTTCAGGTTCACCTCCGTCAGCTAGCAGGAGAAACACACAAACATTACTGTATGCAGGAATCTACGCTTCAAACATGACAGAGGAGCATTTCTCAAGCACTCTCCAGCTGCTCTATTGAACGTCTTTATAAACTATGACAAATTACACATTTACATACAGCCAAGAGACTGATCGGATCCAAAATAAAGTTTGTGTTTATATAATGTATGTGTACTCATTGTGTATAAACGGTTTGTGTATATATGAATATGCAAAACCCAAATATTTACATGCATATTTATATTCTATTGTTTTATATTATTTATTATATATAATTTATTTTGTATTAAATGTAAATATTTAATTTAGAAATAAAAACATAAACAACATAAACATAAATATATATATTAGAATTGTTTATTAAAGGGACAATTACGTATGTATTCTATATATATATATTGCTTTTCTTTCTTAAAGGGACATTTTGCATTAAAATATGACATTTTCTTCATTTACTCGCATGCAAGTGATTCCAAACTTTAATTAATTTCTCTGTTCTGTTGGACACAAAAGGAGATATTATGAAGAATGCTGTGGGGGAAACGAATCAGCCATTGACTTCTATAATAGAAACAACAACAACAGTAGTGGCAGATGTTTTTTCCAGCATTCTTCAGTATATCCTCCATAGTGTTCAGCAGAAGACATAAACTCACAGAAGTTAGAAACTAGAACAAAGTGAGAACTTGATTTTTGTGTGAGAAATAAAATAAAATAAAATCAGTGAAACATTGGCACATTAGTAATATAAATGACTTCATATTATTACTATCAATATAAAATATCATATATAATTACTGAAAAAATAAATAAAAATACATAAATAATAATAATAATATATATATATAAAAGTATATAAAATATACATATATTAATAATACAAATACATACAAACACACTTTCACATCAGTAAAGAACTCAATGATGTGTTAAATATTTGCAGTGGGTCTAGTCATAATCTGCCATTCAGCTCTTTCCATCTCCACTACAGAGATGAAGTGTGCGTTTAAGTGTGTGTGTGTGTGTGTGTGTGTGTGTGTGTGTGTGTGTGTGTGTG
>CAIGQQ010010195.1:1713-12302 GCA_903798035.1 Danio albolineatus
TAATTTAATTTAATTTAATTTAATTTAATTTAATTTAATTTAATTTATGGTTTCTAAGGTAGCCTTTTATTATAACTTGTTGACTCCCATGAAACAATGAACAACAATTAAAAAAAATGTTGCATAATTTCAAATGTCTTTTCTCCTCAGACTCATCCCTGGCGGAGGAAGGTGAGAGTCATCGAATCCGTTGGCAGCGCTCTCATACAAACTCCTCCAGCACTCGCAAACCTCCAAGAAAACGCAAGGAGCGCCGCAACCGTGCGCGCGGCAGAAGCAGCCAGGACTGTCGTTTGGAGAGGAAAGAGATGAAGGTGCGAGATCTCGGTCTCGGTTACGACTCGGATGAGATTGTGCTGTTTAAGTACTGCGTGGGGACGTGCATGAGCGCCCGCAAGAACTACGACCTGGCTCTGAAGACGCTGACAGACAATGGTAGCGTTTCCAGCCGCAACGTGAGCACGCAGCCCTGCTGCAGACCCACACGCTTCGAGACCGTGTCCTTCATGGACGCCCAGACCAGCTGGCAGACCATCAAATGGCTTTCAGCAGCAAACTGCAGCTGCGTGGGGTGAGGAAACCTGAGGAAGCACAGCCGGGAAAATCAATGCAAAGCTCCGGGATACAGAGAGGAAACTCCGGAGCGAGGAGTCAGATCTCCAGCGTAAAACACAGCAGATCTGAGCTGGGACTACAGGAGTACCCGAGGGTCCACAAATCGCTTGGAGAGCTAAAAACTGCAATAGCGAGTCCTCAGATTCCTGCTCCAGACTGCAGTTCTGCCTGGAAAGCGTGTGAAAAGTAACTTGAAGGCCTACGTTTCACAGAAACTGGAGATGATTTAAGGTGGATAGCAATGAAGGGTCACTTTACACAACGGAAGGTGCTTTTGATTCATTTATCATCAGCTCAGCATGTGTGTTTATTATGCACACTCTTTCTTAAAGGGATAGTACACTCCTTATTTACTCAAACTCAAGTGGTTTTAAACTTTTAGGAAATTCTTTCCTTTGTCGAACACAACAGAAGATTATGCGGCATGATAGCTTAGTGGTTAGCACTGTTGCCTCACATCAAGAAGGTCACTGGTTCGAGCCCCAGCTAGGTCAGTTGGCATTTCTGTGTGGAGTTTGCATGTTCTCCTCGTTTTGATGTGGGTTTCCTCCGGGTGCAGTCCAACACAGTCCAAACACATGCACTATAGGGGAACTGAAAAAACTAAATTGGCCATAGTGTATGAGTGTGAGTGTATGAATGTAAGGCCCCGTTTACACTAGTGTGTTTTAGTTTTAAAAATGGTGTTTTAGCATGAAAACGATCCGCGTCCACACTAGTGTTTCACCCAGCGTTTCTGAACATATCTCCATCCACACTACTCCACTAAAAACGTATATCACGTGACCATTCGCACACTCTGGGCATGCGTGTTCAAGTATAAACAGGAAGCATGTGTCTCGCTCGGCATTCTAAATAGGGCTTACGCCACTTGAAACGCGAGCGATTAGCGAGTGCTCGAACAGTAGCTTGCCTCTTGCAAATATATGCAGCTGTTGTAGTATAAAAGGCAGAGTTTAACTGCACAATGGCGCCTAAAACAGACAATAGTGCAAACAACACTCCCTTTTCTGTGTCCATGTTGTTTACAGTGAAGGCTGGTCTGCCGTCTTCCGGTGGCGTTATAGTCATGTGATAGGGGCTTGACGAATAAGGGAAGGATACGCAATGACCCAAAAGCCCCAAACTAGTAGCGAATCTCAACAGCCACGCCTCCGTTTTCAGATGTCTCAGTTTTCCCCCATCCACACTGAGACGGAGCAGCAGCGTTTTAGAATGAAAACGGCCTCTCCAGCATTTCCAAAACGCTCCGTTTTCGGGGGTCGAAAACTCCGGCGTAGTGTGGACGGATGGTGTAACCGCAGCAAAACATAGGCATTCTAAAACCAAAACGCGTTAGTGTAAACGAGGCCTAAGAGTGTATGTGTGTTTCCCAGTACTGGGTTGTGGCTGGAAAGGCATCCGCTGCGTAAAACATATGCCAGAATAATTGGCAGTTCATTCTGCTGTGGCGACCTCTGAAATAGAAACTAAGCTGAAGGAAAACGAATGAATAAATGAAAGAAGATCTTCTGAAGAATGTTGAAAAAAAGCAGTCATTGACATTCATAGTAGGATTAAAAATACTCAATGTTTTCATCCAAAGATGCGGATAAGATATGTGCAAAACTGGAATATCGCATAAAACATCTGCGAATATAGCAGCATTTTAATCCAATCAGTTAAAGAGAATAAAATCATCTCGTCCTGATAAACCGGCAGCAAATATTAAAAGAAAAAAATCTAAATTTGCTTTGGTGGAAGCCACTGTGGGCCTTTTATCTTATTTAATTAATTACATCTTAGAAGATGAAACATAATGAATGTGCGGTGGCTTTTGGAGGCTTTTTTTTTAGATGCTTCATTCTGGAGATATTATTAATGTAATAATAAGTGAAGTTTATTTATAAACTAATTTCGAGAGAATCACGTGCAGATGATTGCTTGCAGCTGGTCCCGCATTATTCAATTTATGATTCACCAATCAGATGAGTCCTAAGACACTATAAATACCCTAAGCTCCACATCACAGCCATCTTCATTTTGAAGAATCCCCCCTTCCTCCCCTACTCCTCCTCCTTTCCTAGATGGGTGGCACGGTGGCCCAGTGGTTAGCACTCTTGCCTCACAGCAAGAACGTCACTGGTTCTAGTCCTTACCAAGCCAGCTGACGTTTCTGTGTGGAGTTTACACGTTCTCCCCGTGCTCACGTGGGTTTCCCCCGGGTTCCCCGGTTTCCTCCCACCGTCCAAAAACATGCAACTTGAGTTAATTGGCTAATCCAAATCATCACCATAGACGTGCTCCTAGTAAGTAGTTATCTCTTAGGAGCACTCAATATCTGTTCATTAGCTACCCGCAGGGGAGTTCTCGAGATCTACCTGAGCTCAAACTCTCCTCTCGCCTTGCAAATGGCAGGGAGCCCCGGGCTCAAGGATCTTATGAGCTCAGGGCTCTCTCCTGGGACAGCATGCCAAACAAGCTTTATAATTAATCATCAGCTAAGTGTGAACTCTTGAATAATACTAAACCACTGTGGTGACAGACTTTGGCTGAGGCGTTTTAGAATGAGCCGATAAATGTTACAATGTGCTCACTCCTCTGATTCATCTATTAATGCCGTCCCATCACACTCATTTGTATGCTCACATGACTTTTTTGATGCTCATGCTGGGCTTTATTTGGTAAATGTGTTTCAGGTGTAGTTTATGCACATTGTTCCTACTTTTTTTCTGTAATTTTATGCACACCTTGGCATTTAAATTAGCTATTTTTATGCAATATTGCAAAATATGAATTAAAAATAGGTGGATTGAAACATAACTAAAACATAATGGCTGTTTTTTTCCATATTCATTTTCTTTTTGGCTTAGTCCCTTTAATAACCAGTGGTCGTCACAGCAGAATGAACCACCAACTATCCAGCATATGTTTTAAGCAGCGGATGCCCTTCCAGCTGCAACCCATCATTGGGAAACACCCATACATTCTCATTCTCATTCACACACATACACTACGGACAATTTAGCTTACCCAATTCACCTGTACCGCATGTCTTTGGACTTGTTGGGGAAACCGGAGCACCCGGAGGAAACCCATGCGAATATGGAGAGAGCATGCAAACTCCACACAGAAATGCCAACTGACTCAGCTGAGGCTCGAACCAGCGACCTTCTTGCTGTGAGGCGATCGTGCTACCCACTGCGCCACCATGACACCCTTTTCAGCACATCTTCCTTGGTGTTCAACAGAAGAAAGACACAGAAGTTTGGAAACAACCTGAAGATACTAAGTAAACGATGACAGATTTTTACATTTTTGTTGAACCATCTCTTCAGGCCAAGCGCACACTACAAGACTGAAGTTTTTTTTTTGTTGTTAGTGAGTTTATGGCGTAAAGTTTCAAAATGATCGAGCGAATACAGCAGTTCCCCATTTTCAGGCAGGTTCTGAATGCGAGTCTTGTATTTTCTGAACCTGCTCTTTGAATGATGAAATCATGCTCGATTGCGTTGCATGTCTGGACGTTTGCCCGGCTGTAACGCTCTCCTCCATCATCTGATCATCATTAGATGAATTACCGCTGCCATGATCGCTAGAAAATGTACACAAGCTATTTTTAACTCTTTTCAACTGGTTTCTCTTTTAAACAAAATTCCGTCTGCTTTCCATTAAACGTGCAAACTCCAGCGCTGAATCGGGTGAATAATGACTTATTCTATAATAAACCTTTTTTAGGTAGAAATTAGCCTTGTTTGGATTTAAATAAATGTCGATGACCTAATTTAGAATGCGGTTCAAAAGCTATTAAGTTTATCAAGAGCGACAACAGGCATTTATAATGCTATACATTTCAATTGCAAGTCTTTTTAAGCTCACTATAAAACCCTGAAACAAATGTAACATGGTTTAAAACAAGCACAAATGTGTTCAGTATTAATAATCATGAATATTTAAATGGGGTGGCACAGTGGGTAGCATGATCGCCTCAAAACAAGAAGGTCGCTGGTTCGAGCCTCTGCTTGGTCAGTTGACATTTCTGTGTGGAGTTTGCATGTTCTCCCCGTGGTGACGTGGGTTTCCTCCGGGTGCTCCAGTTTCCCTCACAAGTCCAAAGACATGCGCTGTAGGTGAATTGGGTAGGCTAAATTGTCCGTAGTGTATGAGTGTGAATGAGTGTGTATGGATGTTTCCCAGAGATAGGTTGCGGCTGGAAGGGCCTCCACTGCGTAAAACATATGCTGAATAAGTTGGCGATTCATTCCGCTGTGGCGACCCCAGATTAATAAAGGGACTAAGCTGAAAAGAAAATAAGTTTAGATTTAAGGGATAGTTCATATAAAGCTTCTTTGGGTGGTTAGTAAAGAAAATGCAGCCATTTTAACCACTCTTGTAATGTGCTCTTGGCATAAAAACACTCGAACAAACACAATCAGACAGCTAACCAGTTATCCTGATGCCACATTCAGTAACATCTAAAATTGAAATGCTAACGAATACCTCTTTATCTTCAAACTTCTTTTTACAAAGCAGCTTTAAAGGGATAGTTCACCCAAAAATTAAATGTACTCACTATTTACTTGCCCTCAGGTGGTTGCAAACTTTGAGTTTCTTTATTCCGTTGAACACTAAAATAGATATATTGAAGAAAACCGAACATATTTAACAAGTGACTTCCATTGTGGGAAAACAAATACTATGGAAGTCAATGGCAGGGCTCAACAATAAGGACTGCCCGATGGCCCGGGGACAGTGTGAGAGATGCTCGGGACAGTAGACAGGATCATTACTGGCCCGATCAGGCCAGTGCTGCCTTGACACTAAATTTTAATTTGCCTGCGACTATTTGTAAATTGCATGCATATATAGTTTTAAAATCAAGAAATAGTTTGTGCTTTCAAGTATTTGAACGCTACCTTCTCTGTGAAGTCGTAAATACCATATTGCTTTTTTTGGTTCCTCTTATCTGATTGGATGTCGTGAGCATGTTATTTTTTCCCGTAACCTGGTAAAAACTAACACAGCGAAGAGATGACAACATGACAGCAACATCAGATTATGAGGCTAAAAGAAAATGTCTGTTTTGTGATGTTTTGCTGTCATTTTTAAGTCAGCCAGGTTTTGTTTTGCAGTAAAACACCTGCACATTTTCCTTAACATTTTTAGAAATTATTTTTGACACATTATTTAAAATATGTGGCTAAGAAATAGCAATTTACTTTTTTTTTTTGGTGGGGTCAGCGAAAAATTTTGGCAGGGCAAGTAAAAATCCAAACCACTAGTCCCATCGTGCCAGCAGAAAAAATCCTTAGTGTTGAACCCTGCAATGGTGTTTCCAACATTTTTCTAAATATCTTCTTTTGTGCTCAACAAAAGAAAGAATCTCAAACGATTGAAAAAGAGTAAACGATGACAGAATTGTCATTTTTTGGATGTACTATGCCTATAAGTCTTGTTTCGCTGTCTGTTTTTCTGTGCGTTGTCTATTATGGACTGGAATTTGGTCAGGGTACATGCCATACTGATATTTGATTATGTTAAGTCCGTTCAGCTTCTTTTTTTCCACTTGAAGACTTTGATCAACCACAGTATGTATTTCTCTTGTTTTCATTGCTCAGCTCGGTGAAATGTTGCCCTGGTGAAGGTTCATGGCGCACATCACTGTACCCGTTTACCTGTTTGTACTTTAATTCAGTCACATTTTATGTTTTGTTTTTGTGTCTTGACTTATTTTATATGATATACCAAAGCAATAGACGTATAGATACAGTAAATTAGGATTACTTCAGGAAGGGACCTGCAGTTTACACCCATATGAAAAAATACTGTAGTAATTTATAGTAAATACTGTAGTGATTTTGAACTATATGATAAAATACTTGAATTAATATGTTATGGGCGGCACGGTGGCTCAGTGGCTAGCACTGTTGCCTCACAGCAAGAAGGTCGCTCGTTTGAGTCTCAGCTGGGTCAGTTGGCGTTTCTGTGTGGAGTTTGCATGTTCTCCCCATGTTGGCGTGGGTCTCCTTCAGGTGCTCCGGTTTCCCCCACAGTCCAAACACATGCGCTATAGGTGGATTGAATACCCTAAATTGGCTGTAGTGTATGAGTGTGCGTGTGAATGAGCGTGTATGGGTGTTTCCCAGTACTGGGCTGCAGCTGGAAGGGCATCCGCTGTGTAAAACATATGCTGGAATAGTTGACGGTTCATTCCACTGTGACGACCCCTGATAAAAAAGGGACTGAGCCAAAAGAAAATGAATGAATGAATGAATAATATGTTGTGGTAATTCTATATTTGCCATAGTAATGCAACACCTTTTCTGCCATTTTATAATAGATTACAAATACACCACAGTTTACTGTAGTAAACACTCCTACAGTATTTTTACAGGTATTCGGTTATCGTTATAGTTAATACTGCAGTATGTTTGCTGTAGCATTCATTAACAAGGTGTTGTAAACTCTATAATATTTACAGTGTTATACAGCTTTACTATAGCATGATTCACTACAGTATTTACTATAAATTACTATAGTACTTTTTCATATGGGCACCTGTTTAATCGACAGTCACAAGCTTTTATTCCATTTCTCACAGCCAGTATTTATTTTATTACATTACTCTTATTCATGTACTACTTGTAACTATACCCGTGACCTCATGGATGAGTCTCTGAAAAACACGTCTGGATTGTGTTTCACCGTAAATTCATCAGACAGGACATTTTATTTTGTTTTTAGTGAATGAAACTAAGTTTTGAGATTATATCAGTTTATTTCATTTCATCTGTTCCTCCAAAAACTCACATTCTCAGTATTGTAATGTACTACAGTAATATTAATACTCTGACCCTGGACCACAAAATGAGTCATGAGTAGGGCCAGATGGAATCTGTGGACATTTTTTGTTATTTCTGCACCGAATTTTGTTAAAAATCTGCGGATTTATGTGAAATGATTTTGGGAGTATCATAACTAATACCTTAATACATGAAATAAAAAGTAAAACGTTTATAACTTTTAATGTTTACAATGCAAATCTAATTAGATCCACTTTATTTGGTAAACAAAGCAAGTATCTCATATGATATATCTACTAAAAGACAGAAAATAATATTTTACAAACTGTATTGTAAATAAATCATATGAATATTTTTATAATAGTCAATAATATTATTGAAAGTGATTTAAAAACCGAATAAATATAAATTTACACAAGTAAATAAACAGTACGGAAGTCCTAAGGCCATGCATTCAAATATTTTTTCTCTCTTGTTAAGTCGTGTTCACAACTTAATTATCTCGTGATCGCGACATAACAGCTCGTTTTCTCGTGATCTCGACATAACAAAAAGTTGTTGTGTCGTGATCACGACTTATTTTTTGTTTTTATTTATTTATGTATTTATTATTGTTATTATTATTAATAATAATAATAATAATAATATCTGGCCAATGTCTGGCCAGGGAGAGAATAGCCTAGCCGCATACGCGCATTCGTGTAACATGTTAAAGGCGTTCAAAAAAGCCATAACATTATGAGCGCAAACGCCCATGATTAATGTACATTCATGATTATATTCATGTATATGATTATATACCATTATTTACAATAATATTCCCTCAACTGTTACCATTTTAAAGCAACTCTATATGGCGCAAAATAAGTTGCTGCATGTATGAGTTAAATTATGAAGAATATTGAAGATCCTGCTTTCGCTTATTTACAATTACTTTAAATTGCGCCATATAGAGTTGCTTTAAAATGGTAACAGTTGAGGGAATATTATTGCAAATAATGATATATAGAGTCATACATGAATATAATCATGTATAATAAATAATAATATCAATATAATAATCAATATAATGTTCTGAACGCCTTTAACATGTTGCAAGAATGCACGTCTGCAGCTAGGCTATTCTCTCCCTGGCCAGACATTGGCCAGATATTATTATTACTATTATTATTATTAATAATAATAATAATAATAATAATAATAATAATAATAATAACAACAAAAATAATAATAATAATAATAATAACAATAATAAATACATAAATAAATAAAAACAAAAAATAAGTAGTGATCTCGACATAACTTTTTGTTATGTCGAGATCACGAGAAAATTAGTTGTTATGTCGAGATCATGAGATAATTAATCTCGACTTCCGTACCTAAGAGGCTATGCATTAAAATATTTTTTCTCTCTTGTTATGTCGTGATCACGACTTAATTTTCTCGTGATCTCGATATAACATAAAGTTCTGCTTATTCTCAAACTTAACTGCACACCTCTTACTATTTCTCTGGTCAGCCGCAAACCATTTAAACGGCACCTTTCTAGCATCATTCTGTAACCGTGCAGACGTCCCGGTCCTTCAAGCTGACTGGCAATGAAACTGACGATACTCTCAGGGTCGCTAGATATACTTGACCCTGTTTTTAAGCTACTTTTTTCTTGATTCCTGGCAGCATTTCTGTTTTTCTACTTTTTTTTTTGACTCGTGGATCATTGATCTAACAGATGATGTACTTCTGTCATGTTGGGCAAAGCTTTATTCCTCATGTCATGTTATTGACTGAATCCTCACTTACTCGTTCTGATAGTCTGGGACGTTTTGGTCAGTTTCGTTCCTCTGAGATCTGAGGATAGTAGTGTTTGTTATTGGATGTTTCGGTATAGTCTTTAGTTTCCCATCGACGCAGTGAATTCTTTTCCTTAAAGGGATAGTTCACACAAAAACAAAGTGGTTTCAAACGTTTATGAGTTTCTGACATTCTGTTGGACACAAAAGAAGATATTTTAAAGAAAGCTGAAAATCGGTAACCATTGACTTCCATATAAATATACTACCTGACAAAAATCCAAGTTTTAGGAATGACGAATAATAACTTGACTTCTAGTTGATCATTTTGTATCAGAAGTGGCTTATATCAAAGACAAAGACCTATAGATTAGGGTGATTTTACCTAAATAAAATATGATCATGCCTTGATTTTAATTATTTAATTAGGACAGTAAGGTCTGACTTTGCTAAGACAAAAGTCTATGGATTGCATCCACACATCTCTGCAATGACTCTAATAACTTATTAATGAAGTCATCTGGAATGGCAAAGGAAGCGTTCCTGCAGGACTCCCAGAGTTCACGAAGATTCTTTGGATCTTCAGTGCCTCCTTCATCTTACCCCAGACATGCTCAATAATGTTCATGTCTGGTGACTGGGCTGGCCACTCCTGGAGCACCTTGACCTTCTTTGCTTTCAGGAGCTTTGATGTGGAGGCTAAAGTATGAGAAGGAGCGCTATCCTGCTGGAGAATCTGCCCTCTCCTGTGGTTTATAATGTAATGGGCAGCACAAATGTCTTGATACCTCAGGCAGTTGCTGTTGCCATCCACTCTGCAGATCTCTCGCACGCCCCCATACTGAATGTAACCCCAAACCATGATTTTTCCTTTACCAAACTTGACTGATTTTGGTGAGAATCTTGGCTCCATGCTGGTTCCAGTAGGTCTTCTGCAGTATTGGTGATGATTGAGATGCAGTTCAGTAGATGATACATCAGATAAATCCACCTTCTGCCACTTTTCCAAACGATCAACTAGAAGTCAAGTTATTATTTGCTGCTCTTACAACTGGGATCGACTACAAGACTTTTGGTGTACATCTTGGAAGTCAATGTGTTTCCAACATTTTTCTAAATATCTTCTATTGTGTTTAACAGAAGAAAAAAACTCAAACAAGTGGATGATAAAGTAAACAATTTGGGTGAACTGTCTCTTTAAGGATGACATCATTTATCCCTTTGGATGCTATGTATCCACTGCTTTACTCAAGGGAAATGACCGCTATTGTTTGATGTATTTATTGTAGTTTTTTTCTTTTGTATACGTGTTATCATAATTGTATTTTGTATTATTTATGATGTGTATATACATGGAATTTATTGCTCAGATTTTTATACAGACGATGCATTTAAAGAGAAA
>CAIGQQ010010245.1:2521-13391 GCA_903798035.1 Danio albolineatus
ATCGGCCTCATTCAGGACGGTGACGAGTCTGCTTACAGACAGGAGGTTCAGGAGCTGGCTCTCTGGTGCAGTCACAACAACCTGGAGCTGAACACGCTCAAAACAGTGGAGATGATAGTGGACTTTAGGAGAAACCCTCCTGCACTCCCCCCACTCACCATCATGAACAGCACTGTGGCTGCAGTAGAGTCATTCAGGTTCCTGGGCACCACCATCTCTCAGGATCTGAAGTGGGACACTCACATAGACTCTATTGTAAAGAAAGCCCAGCAGAGACTGTACTTCCTCCGTCAGCTGAGGAAGTTCAACCTGCCACAGGAGCTGCTCGTGCAGTTTTACTCAGCTGTCATCCAGTCCATCCTCTGCACTTCAATTACCGTCTGGTTCGCCTCAGCAGCCAAATCTGACCTCCGTAGACTACAGCGAATAGTCCGGACTGCTGAACGAATAACTGGCACTACCCTTCCTACACTTCAAGAACTGTACTCTTTCACAGTGAGTAAAAGGGCTCGCAAAATCACCCTGGACGCCTCACACCCAGCACACTTCCTGTTTGAACTGTTACCGTCTGGCCGGCGCTACAGAACACCGAGCACAAAAACTGCCAGACACAGGAAAAGTTTCTTTCCTCAGGCCATCTACCTCATGAACAGTTAATATTTCTCCTATTGTGCAATAAATGTGCAATACTTTCTCACACGCACTTGTACACAGCACCTAATAATAATATACAATGCAATACTTTTCCTTACGCATTTGTACACAGCACCTTATAACAATATATAATGCAATACTTACTCTTTTGCACACAGCACCTTATAACCTGTATATTTATAACAAATCTGTACATACATTTCAACATCCAGATCGTTGGACTGCATCTCTGTTTAATGTCTATCGTCTTTTATAATATTTATTCTGTGTTGTCACTTGTCACTTTATGTACACTGGAAGCTTCTGTAGCCAAAGCAAATTCCTTGTGTGTGTGAAGCACACTTGGCAATAAAACTGATTCTGATTCTGATTCTGATCTTACAACTCAAGTTCAAGCCTGATTTCCAGTGAATTGTGTCCTTCAGTATAAAAAAACAAAAGGTAAGACAAGATCTTTTGACAAGACTTTTTTTCTTTTAGCTGCCTTTTTGTGTAGTCGTGACCACTTAAATTTAGTACAATAACATAGTTATCACTTGTAATGTTGTATAAATAATTTTTATCGTACTCTTGCTTGTTTTTCATTCAATACAGATGGTGCTTGCCGATTCGGACATTACAGTGTCAAAGTACCAGTTGGACACTCACAAGGTCAGTGTGCTCATAGGTATGTTTTGGTCCTGTACATGATCATCTTAAATGTTTTTTTAATCGACGTCAAGGGGAACTGAATAAAGCTAAATAATAGTATTGATTAAAAATACATTTTTTGACAGTACATTCATTCATTCATTCATTTTCTTTTCGGCTTAGTCCCTTTATTAATCCGGGGTCGCCACAGCGGAATGAACCGCCAACTTATCCAGCATTTGTTTTACGCAGCGGATGCCCTTCCAGCCACAACCCATCTCTGGGAAACACATCCATACATTCTCATTCACACACATACACTATGGACAATTTAGCTCACCCAATTCACCTGTACCGCATGTCTTTGGACTGTGGGGGAAACCGGAGCACCCGGAGGAAACCCACGCAACCACGGGGAGAACATGCAAACTCCACACAGAAATGCCAACTGACCCAGCCGGGGATCAAACCAGCGACCTTCTTGCTGTGAGGCGAACGTGCTACCCACTAGGCCACCGTGGCGCCTTGACAGTACATATAATTTTTATTTGATACTGTAACTTTTATATCTAAACAGTACTTTTCTTTTTCCACAGACACTGTAAAAAAAGAATTCCTAAACATCACAATGTCTGAGGTTCAATCTCTCATCCGCAGGAAATGCAAGGAGGCTTACTCGAGAGAAAAAAAAAGGATACAGTGAAGCATCAGCTGTATGTTTGGTTTAATGTTTTTTTGTTACACATGTGTTTCCTTGTTTGTTTGCATTTTACTTCACACTGTTGTACAATGTTAACTGTCAATTGAAAAAGTTGAAAATTACAGTTTTCAAGCATTCAAAAACGGTGCAGTTATGTGTGTTTGTAATGTACTTTTACAGCATATTTTAAATATAATGAAAATGTATTCTTCTGAATGATTTTGTTAATTATTGTTGAAATAAAGTAGGTCTTGTAGTACTCTGCAAATGTATAGTAAGTATAGTGATAACACATTAATGTGAAGCTTAAAATATTTTTCTACTGGGCTTAAAATATACTTCAGCTGAGCTTAATCAATACTTTAACTAGTTTTAAAATGCACTTCAGCTGTGTTTCAAGAATATAGTTTAAAAGTACACTTCAGTTATACTTAAAGTATGTCCATTTTAACACAACTAAGTATGTTGCAACATATTTTAAGTAGCTTAAAGTTAATCTTAAGTATATATAAAAAAACAATTAATATGCTTAAAGTTGTTCCAAAATAACACATTTAGTATACACTTAGTATAGTACAATAAAAACATGATAAGTATGTCTAAAAAAGTACAATGTAAGTACACTTTCTTTTCACCTGGGATTCCACAAACTTCCGATATTAATGGACATGACCTCAACATGTATTTGGGAGCATTTGTATAAGTGCATATTAGTGTTGTTGTGCGACCTGTTTCGATTTCTCTAGAATGGCTCACCACATATGTCTCTGTTAAATGATACAGCTGCAGTTGCTGCATTCTGCGGTCAGGTGACAGGAAACTACAGCAGAAAGAGGTGAATAATGATCACAGTGAATGTTGATGCACCAGATGAAAGGCATTGTGTGGTTTTCAGAGACAGAGCATGAAAGATTTTTTGAGTGGTTCTGCTAAGCACTGCGTTCACTGCACAGCCTGTGGGACAGAGTTTGCTGGTAACAAAACATTACATTCTGAATATACACATTTCTATTCAATCATTCATAATGGTCAGCTTTAAACCAGCTCAGGCCCCTATTGTGAACAGGCATGGTTTTCTAAACTCGCTGCATCAGACAGATAAAAAAAATACAAATTCCTCAAATGCTATTTGCATATTAGAGTTGGAATAGATTGTTTAATCTCAGTTTCTTTAAATGGTAGTCTGATCTAGTGAATCATTTGTGATGGACAGTCTATAATAAAACTACTGCTAACACTAGAGGATCATTTGGAGTCAGCGAAGCTCTTAAATCAGACACAGAGACCAGATCTTCCGAGTCAGAATGTTGAAGGTTTAATTGCAGTAATGGATCCAGACATGTGTCATCATTTGGCTGAGAGCGAGTGTGTCTACAGGAGAGAAGCGCTAGAAGCAGATCAGAGTCTGTATGGCCACAATCATTCCTTACTGTAGGGCCTTGTGCTGCTCCATCAAGACTACAGAGTGTTATGATCAGACATGTTGAGTTTGCTGGACCGTCAATATCCTCATTCACACACTCTGTTCTGACATTCATTAGGGATGAGCTGAATGTTCAGCAGAAATAACATCATAAATGTATCAGACGTCAGCGAGGACTGGAGGTGTCTGCAGAAACGCTTGATATCTGGAGAACTCTGGATTTGACCTGCTCTCCATCAACACATCTGGATCTCCTCATTAGTGCCGGATGGAGACCTGTTGCTTTCAGAGAAAACCTGGAGAAACTCCTGCAGGACAACAAGTTTTAGTGTGTGATTTTGTGTAAAGAGCATCATTCTACAGAGAGTGAGAGCGGAGGTAAATGCAGCAAACATGTGGTAAAACAGTGTGAAAACATGTTAAAGTGTCTGAGAAAGACAAATATTGATCGTTTGCAGACACAGACAGCACTACAGGCCAGATGGAGATCAGTCTACTAGGGGACAGGAGAGCTACAATAGCCTACAGTAACTTTACATTCGCTGACAGTCATGAGGCTGCCATCTTCCTCAAATCTACAGCTGTCTCCATCCAGCGTTGAACAGAAATCAGCCTGACTGTCACTGGCACCGACAAACCTTCAGTGCTGCTCAGACGATATAGACTTAACTGAAATAAGGCCCATGTTATCAGTTCTCCATCAATGCGTCCCACAAGAGCAGGTTAGAATCATTCTGCAGGAGCGCAGGATCAGCCGTGAGCAGCCGCCGGAGCATCATGGGTTTATCTTCAATAGTGACACTCACAGAACTACACAAAGGATCAAGAGCATCCAGACGTGGCAAATTTAGCAGAGCAGATCTAATCAAGCAAACCAATGAGGGCTCATCAGCTCTTCTCTGAGACACCTCTGACTGTGGGTTTGAGTCTCTTTCCTGATATGGAGTCTGAAATGTTATTTTTCTGTTCATTACACATTATTAAAGATGAGCATATGTATATAACCACAGATATAAAGCCATGAAGTAAACTATGATGAAAATCATGAGCTGTTCTGGAGGAGCTCATGTGTAGAGAGAAACTGCCAGAATTACCCAGAGCTTCATCACTTTACTCTGTTTCTGACACCTAAAGCTGATGTTATCTGCTGATTCATCATTAAATTGTAATTACCATGTTTTATACATAGCAATAAATTAAAATTTTCTGTTTATAAAATATGTGATTACAAGTTTTTTGGCCTTTAAAACATGTTATTTACAGCTCAAATCCAGCAAATATTAGAGAAAACAATCTGAATCTGTGCTTTGAATTTAACACATGCAAGTGCAAACACAGCAGTGAAAACATACAGTTTGACATACATTTATTCTCTCAGAGACCGAAATTGAGCTAAACACACAGAAAAGACCTTCAGATCATCACACTTCTATTAATCTTTTTTTACTTAGTAAAGCTTAAACACACCCACACACACACACATACAGCAGTGAACACATGCGCACACACACAGCGGTGAGCAAAAACACACAGTGGTGAACACATGCACGCAAACACAAACATACACACACACACACACACACACACACACACACACACATCAGCGAATATGTACACACAAGCATGCACACAAACACGCAAGCACACGGACACAGGCACAAACACACAGGCACACACAAACACACAGGCACACACACACAGCAGTGAACACATGCATGCATGCACGCACACACACACAGACTCCAGATTATCTCACTGCCACTGACTGCTCCTGCAGAGGATTATGGGTAAATCTCTCCTCAGTCTCTCAGTCTTCAGCACAGTTTTGCTGATGATCCACAATAAAGCCCTAACCGAGGATAGAGCAGCTCAGTGAATGTGGTCTGGACTGAGTGGATGAGGATCATTGTGTCTCCATAGATGTTGTAGAAGATCAGAGTCCCTGCACTGTGATCCACAAACACTCCTATTCTCCTGCTGAGCAGCTCTACTGGGAGACGAGTGTGTGTGTGTGATTGTGTCTGAATGTGAAACTGTAGGAAGAGCAGATCAAACTCCAGGACTGAGCATTATATCCAAACACACACTCCTCACCTCTTCCCTTCCTCCTGATGCTCTTATATGACACTGATATATACACACATCTCCACTCCAGTCAATCTCCCAGTAAGTGTCCACACACACTCTCAATGCTTAACACCTGAGGACGATCATCAAATCTGTCTGGATGACGAGGATACGACTGAATCTCCCACACACACTTCACCTCTCTGTTCTCCTCAGACAGACTGAGACGAGTGTGTGCTGTGTTTGGATCCAGAGTGAGAAAACAGACATCTGAATACAAGAAGAGACACACCGTGACAGGACTCTGAACCTCCTGTGGGCTTCCGTAAATGAACTGATGTCCTTGCATGACCCGCGGTCATCCTTACGCTGCACTTGAGTTCACTTTGGTTTACATTTGAGATGTGCAAGTGTGTTTAAAGACTGACCTAATAAATCTGGACTTGAGTTAAACCCTGTGTTGTGTTTGTCTCTCCTGCTGGAGTCTCGTCTGGAATGTGTTCATCGTTCATTTCTCAACCGGTCCTCGCGCTCATGCATATTCTGCATGATTTAGGTGCCACTTTGCAGGGCACTTGTTAAATATCCTGTGGAGTCCACTTTGCAGGGCACTTGTTGAATATCCTGTGGAGTCCACTTTGCAGGGCACTTGTTGAATATCCTGTGAAGTCCACTTTGCAGGGCACTTGTTGAATATCCTGTGGAGTGCACTTTGCAGGGGACTTGTTGAATACCCTGTGGAGTCTACTTTGTAGGGCACTTACTGAATTAATATAGATTTAATGAGAAATTAAAAACACATATTTGGATAGTGTAGTGGTGAATTGTAGCCTAGTTAAAGGTTTTCATGTAGATATATGTTTTTGTTGTGTTGATTACTGTATATATAAAGTTGCATTCTGATAATAACTGAAGAAATGCAGTATAATATGGGTTAATGATGTGCAGTGGTGATAATGCAGGGGTATTGACCACCA
This sequence comes from Danio albolineatus, assembly GCA_903798035.1. NCBI lineage: Eukaryota > Metazoa > Chordata > Actinopteri > Cypriniformes > Danionidae > Danio > Danio albolineatus. The sequence goes on from CAIGQQ010010245.1 coordinate 8,973, forward strand.
GACAGCCGCAGAACATCTAGACAAACAATTCACTCCTTTCTAAAGTTACAAGGACTGTTTAGCTGTAGCTGACCAACAAAAAAACAGACGACATTTGATGGTAACATTATTTATTGCAATATCACTAGAGATTGTGGATTAATGATGCTGAATGCTTCAAATTCTTCACGCTCACTGACCAATAAATAGTTATTTATAAATACTCTGCAAACAAAAGCTTTTCTCAGAGTGTTCATCTCAGTCCTGTTCCAGATATCTAAAACTTCTACACCCTTAGACAGACAGGAGTGAAAAATGACCAGAAAAAAATAATTTCATGTCATTCTATATATTATCTGGACCAAAGTAAAGCATATTAAAAAATTTTTTAAATATTTGATTTATTATGGTTAAGGATTTTGAGTTTTATCTCTCAGGATATGTATTTAAGAGTTACCAAAGTGATCATAACCGGATAACGGTAGGCCTATTTTGGTCATTTCTGTGTAGATTATTATTATTATCATTATTCTCCACGTGTTGTGGACTCTTGTTAACTTTTCCTCTAATCTGGCAACACTGGCGAGCTCATTAAAGCATCACTTAACACTCAATATAGAATTTACTGCAGTTTTTATGAAATAACAATTCAGGTTTCGTTATTATCCAAATTTAGGGCGGCCAGAGGAGTGACCAGACGTGTTGACACCCAACATTATCTCTTGGCGCGTCCCAATTCGCATACATACTACGCCCTAAAAGTATGTACTTCGTTTGTGGAGGAACCATATACACATTTGAGTGTGTAGAAGAGTGTGACACACTACTCCCTCGTTAAAAGATGGTTGTGTTGCTTAGTGAAGAGCCCTGTCAATCATCCACACTTCTGTCGTGTTTAATCTCCTCCCTTACTGGAGCAGCAGCAGCAGGATAATCTCCCATTCACAAGTCTGTCCTGCAGAGAATTCTCCTCAGATGTTTGGATAATTCTGCAGTATTCTGGACAATTCTGGACGGTAATGTCCAAACACATTTTTATATAAGTTTAGTATTGTTGTTGCAGATGAAATATAACACAGACAACACCATTTAAATATTCTCAAGTGGGCTAGATGTTCACTAACAGTCACACACACACCTTCACTGAAGCCTCTCTGCTTGACGGTTGGTCTCGCGTGTCCACCATGTTTGTAGTTTGTTTACACTTTTCACCCGCGTTTTGTAGTTCTAATCGAATTCACGTCCAACGCGCAATGTACTGTGGGTAATATCAGCGGTTAGAGTATCAACGGCTCTAAACTTCACATTCTGACCGGAAATAGTATACAATCAGGGAATGTTTGGCATACTCTCTCTTTAACTTACTACGATTTGGGACACACTAATTCACATACTGTTTAGGACGGATAATATGCGGATTGGGACGCAGGATCTGACTCTTGTGTTTGGGCGTTTTTCCGGCATCTGGCAACCCGTGTATTTCCGCTCTCTTCAGAAAGAGAAGTGAAAGTACAGGGTTCTCACCGCCATTTTAGACACGCACAGTCCGTCTTCCGGAAAGCGGGAAATCTTCAAATCTACGACACATCAAATATAAACGCTCTGAAGGCCTCGAGGACCGTGTCGGGTTTATCTGAGCCGGCATGTGTGATGTGTGTTGATCTAACAGCAGAAGGACTTCATCTTCATCTGTTTACTGAAGCTCGTGGTCTCACTTATGGAGGCTGATGTTGAATCCACATCGGACCCGACTCAAAGGTCAGTGCTGCTGTACTGTTATTGACACAACGAACACATTTAACACACTTTAACATAAGACTGACCGATAATTGCGTGGCTTTATTGAAATGATGTTGATTTCACGAGGTTTACATTAATATAAAACTTAATATTTATAACTGTAGGCTAATATTTAGTAGCTTTAATGTTATTGATGTCAAGTTCAGGTTACATTATTAGCGTGACATTTAGTACAGTGTTGCAGATGAGATGTGTATAAAGTGTGTATCAATTAATAAATAAATAAACATCACATGAGAAATACATGACAGAAAACTGAACAACCCAGAGGATATCTCAAGAAATGATATTAATTACAAGAGTAAAAGTGTAGATTACGTAAAGAAGGCAGATGAGTTGATTAGTCATTTCAAGTGGTGTACACGTGTTGTGGTATAGTTTTTCTAAAAGGTTTGGATTAAGTGTGTATTATTAAATGTTGCTCTTGTGCTGGCCTCTAAGGTCATCGCCAGTACGTTTACTCAGCCTGCGGTAAAGCAATTGTTCATGTTTACTTTTTTCTGATTTTTAGCTATAACTAGCCCATTTTTCACAAGTCCTTCAGCAGATTCTTTGTTCTGACTGTTTGCTCTGCTGCCTGTATCTTCACGCTACCGCCATCTAGTGGACACTAACAGTAACATCACTACACACAGTTACACTACACACAGTCACACAGATGCTCCAGTAGATAACAGATGGGCGTTAATGTTGTCCCGCTGCTGACAGCCGTACATTACTCTCACTTCCACATCTGAGGCCCCGTTTACACTAGTGCGTTTTAGTTTTAAAATGGCGTTTTAGCATGAAAATGATCCACGTCCACACTAACGTTTTACCCAAGCGTCTCTCTACAGATGTCCATCCACATTACGCCACCAAAAACGTATATCACGTGACCATTCGCGCACTCTGGGCATGCGTGTTCAAGTATAAACAGGAAGCATGCGTCTCGCTTGGCATTTGGTTATTGTTAGTCAGCAAATGCTGGTTGAACGATGATCGCGATGGTAAAGAAAGCAAGAGAGGTCTTTTTGTGGACAGAAGACGAGGTTGAGTTGTTACTTAAAGTAACAAATGATTATAAAACATCAATGGCTATCGAAAATACAGTGTTTACAGAGAAGGCTGGTCAGCCGTCTGCCGGTGACGTTATAGCCATGTGCGCTTGACGAATAAGGGAAGGATACGCAATGACCCAAAGCCCCAATCACGTAGCGGATCTCAGCAGCCACGCCTCCGTTTTCCAATGTCTCCGTTTTCCACAGTCTACACGGAGACGCAGCAGCAGCATTTTAGAATGAAAACAGCCTCTCCAGCGTATCTAAAACACTCCATTTTCGCGCCTCAAAAAATCCGGCGTAGTGTGGACGGATGGCGTAACCGTAGCAAAACTTATGCGTTTTAAAACGAAAACGCACTAGTGTAAACGAGTCTGCAGTGTTTAATCTAGATCAGCGCATCTCAAACTTTTTTCATCAAGTACCACTTTAGAAAAAAATTGTCTCTCCAAGTACCACTATATTCACCGGTATTGAAGTATCATAGTAAGCGTAATTAAGCAGCTACAGCTCTGCACAGTTCAAAAACGAGGCAGATTCTTATTATTATTATGAATATTTATTGTCAGCCACTTTAAACATTTTAAATATTTTGAGCATTAACACTGTACTGTGCTTACAGGTAAAAAAATAAAATAAAACATCGTTTAAATTAAAATCAGGGCTCGACAATAAGGACTGCCCGATGGCTCGGGGCCAGCGTGCAAGACACTCGGGACAGTATACATGATGGTCACTGGCCCGGTCGGGCCAGTACTGCCTTGTTATTAAAGTAAAATTTGGCTGAGACTGTTTATCAGTTGCGTGCAAATACAGGGTGATTTAACACCCAGACGTTTGTTTGGGAACCTGTCTCGTTTGCCCAGTAAGCGCGGTTCGTCTAGCATTTGTGAATCCCGCAATATCGCTCGGTTTCGCGGCAAATCAACTGGTCCGAGATCGCCTGTGTTAGGATGGTTGTTGCAATACGGACGGTGTTGTGTGTAACACAAGTTGTTGATGTTCTCCAATGCGTGCAGCCGGAGAGTACTGATCAAATGTTTTGTGTCAATAAAGAAAGTTACGCGACTATAACAGCGTTAACCGTCCATTCTATTTGGAATAAAGGATAGAATGAAAACATCTTTGATGAGGTGATCTCGGCTCGATTGAAACGACCTAGAGTGGTTCGGTTTTACGAACAAAACAATCCAACGAACTGACGAAGCAGGCTATATCACAGTGTATTATGGTTGTGTAATAGCCTTATGAAGAGGGAATTATGAATAGCGCGGGATATCATTCTTACCAGTAAATGTGCATTTCGTGTTGAATATGAAAGTGAAAGCATGCTGAAATATTACCGAGCGATGTTTACCTGTTTGGAAAATTGAGCGAAATTACCATCTGATCGTATTCATATTATAATCTTATAATATTTTGTATTAGGCCTGTTGTTTTGTTCATTTCTGCACTGACACCTTGAAAGAAAATCAACATTGATGTGCTTCATAATCTGACTGTAGTCCCGGTGTTGTGCCGAGAAACACCCCCTTCATAGACTTTCATTAGCATTCTATTCTAGCAGTCTATATATATATATATATATATATATATATAT
>CAIGQQ010010253.1:2814-13690 GCA_903798035.1 Danio albolineatus
ATATATATTTGAATTGTATTTATGGTTTATTTATTGATTTTATTATTTAAAACAATAATTTAATTTAAATTATTCAAAAAGAAAAATATATATGACATTTGTTTATTTTTTTTATTTTATTATAATTTTGCTATTATTTATTTATGTATTTATTTTGCGATTCTCAGGTGTACAGTAAACCTTTGTAAGGCAGCTCCATACACTGATACCCTCGTAAACACTTTGTGTGACGCCAGATATACTAGCAATATTACTTCCAGGCATTATGAAAGTACAAACCGCAGGATAATGCAGTGATTTATATCCAGTGACTCTGTCACTGGTCCGAGAGATTACAGCCTGTGGCCATTCTGTGAATTAACATTAAAATGTTTTCCTGGATTATCGGATTTAGCCTGCGTGCAATGTTTTCCCTTTTACCTCCTAATTTGATCAGGGAAAATGGGTTTTGTCATGTAGCTTTTAGCACTGGAAATGCACATTATTCAACCAGGCCATGGAAATCACATCTGTTTTGTTATCTTTTTTGTTCTTAAATGAAAGGTTTGTGACTGAAGAAGACTCGCTCCCAGTTTCTTTATAGCACATGTGTCATTTAAGACTTAAATAAAGCAATGGTGGCAGGTGACAAATGATGGCATTGTGAAGCAAAAACGAAAGGCCTGCAGCTACAGCGCCGTACGCATGTGTGTGTGAAAAAGATATTCACTGCTTGATGGCATTAAATAAAATGCAATTGCTTTGATTTTGGCTCGCTGACATATGACTTCATTGCATCTGTCGTTGAAAATAAACTCATTTGAATGCCATATTAAAGTGTCACACGCCGTTACACACACATCAGTTTAGCTCTGCGACTTGTTTTCGTTTCTAATCTGTCATTTTTACAGGGTTCTCAGGGGTCATGGGATTTCTACAATATCATGGAGTATTAGGACGTGTATTCCAGATGTTTTCTGTCTTTATCATGATTGTTTGGATAAATATGAAATATCAGGGGCAGCACGGTGGCTCAGTGGTTAACGCTGTCACCTCAATGCAAGAAGGTCACTGGTTTGAGTTCTGACTGGGCCAGTTGGCATTTCTGTGTTAAGTTTGCTGTTCTCCCTGTGTTGGTGTGGGTTTCCTCCGGGTGCTTTGGTTCCCTCACAGTCCAAAGACATACAGTACACTATAGGTGAATTGAATAAACTAAATTGGCCATAGTGTACAAATGAGTGTGTATGAATGTTTCCCAGTAATGGGTTGCAGCTCGAAGGGCATCTGCATTAAACATATGCTGGAATAGTTGGCGGTTCATTCACATACATTAATAATAATAATAAGCACACATATAATAACTGTTGTAGTTATAAGCTGTGGGATTCATGGATTTAGGTTTACGCAGGGACAGGGCATGTCTGGATGGAATGTGCAGTAGTAAGGAAATGGGCGACAGAAACTCTGATTCATTTACTTGCAAATGTATTAATGCATGCTGTCGGAGCAGCGGGCCAGAACTAGTTGGCTTGAGTATGTCAAATATAAGCCGCACGCTTGATCTGACGCACGTGGCTGATTACAGACGTGCTCAAGAGAGAAGCTTCCGCTCGGCACAGTGAGTGGCCCAGATAGCATCCGCTTCTCTTTAAATCATTTCATATGTGCCAGCAGCCTACTATAAGGTAGTGACAGGTTCTTAAATATATATACAGTTGAAATTAGAATTATTAGCCCTCCTCAATTATTAGCGCCTCTGTATATTTTGTTTAACGGAAAGAAGATTATTTTTCAACACATTTCTGAACATAATAGTTTTAATAACTGATTTCTCTTTGCCATATATGTATAAATAAAAGTTGAATATAGAGTATAATTAGACTATAGAGTCAGAATTATTGGCCCCCTTATGAATGTAAATAATATTTCCCAAATGATATGTAACAGAGCAAGGAAAGTTTCACAGTACACTCAAAAAAACGAGCACTGCTGCTTGTTCAAACTACCTGTTTAAAATGAGCTGAAACTACACAATTCTTCTAATTTCTTTGGCTAATTTCTTTGTTTTATGTTCAGTCCACTTAAATTTGTAAACCATTACGTTAACTAAAACGTTTTGTGTTGTACCAACAAGACGGAATTGTGTTGGTCCAACTACCTGGTTAGGGGATTTGTAGTTCCCAGCATGCTTTATGTGGGATTGAATTAAGAGAATTTAAATATTGACAATAAAAGTAATCTTAGGTGTTTGAAGTTAATAGAAAGACTTGTTTGAGTTTAATCTTCACTTGATTTTCATATAATGTTTTGAGGTTACCGCCTTGCAGAAGCACCCATGCTTTGGGTGTAGGCATTAGCAACAATGCAGTTTGTTGCTTTGCTCAGTGAGCAATAACTGTCCTAAAATGAGTTCTGAGATCAGTCTCAATCAGCTGTAGATGTAATTTATGCTTAAAAATATGAAATATGCTTAAAAATGGCTTTTGATTACTTGAAATAAGACTAAGAGACTGAAATGTACGACACATAATAGACATACATGATATTATCAGACCTTTGAGTTGAAGTTAAATAAAAGTACAAACGTATTTAAACTTTTATTTGATAAAATCATGTTGGATCAACTTAATTGCATTTAATTGATTAAATATATATATATATATTTTTAGTTGGTGCTAAACAAATTTATTGGATTGAAATCCTGCCCTCAATTAAATTGAGTTCATCCGATGAGTTATTTTTTTAAGTGTATATCTGATAATAATTTTTTCTACTGAAGAAAGTCTTATTGGTTTTATTTTAGCCAGAATAAAAGCAGTTTTTTTATATTTTAAAAGCCATTTTAAGGTCAGTATTATTAGCCCCTTTAAGCTGTATTTTTTGATTGTCTACAGAACAAACCATCGCTATACAATAACTTGCCCATCTACCCTAACCTGCCTAGTTAACCTAATTAACCTAGTTAAGCCTGTAAATGTCACTTTAAGCTGTATAGAAGTGTCTTGAAAAATATCTAGTAAAATATTATTTACTGTCATCATGGCAAAGATAAAATAAAACAGTGATTAGAAATAAGTTATTAAAACTATTATGTTTAGAAGAAATCTTCTCCGGGGCTCAACAATAAGGACTGCCCGATGGCCCGGGGACAGTGTGAGAGATGCTCGGGACAGTAGACAGAATCGTTACTGACCCGATCAGGCCAGTGCTGCCTTGTCACTAAATTTTACTTTGCCTGCCACTATTTGTCAATTGCATGCATATATAGTCTTTAAATCAAGAAATAGTTTGAGCTTTCAAGTATTTGAAGTGTCGTAAATACCATATTGCTTTTTTGGGTTCCTCTTATCTGATTGGATGTCGTGAGCACGTTATTTTTATCCGTAACCTGGTCAAAACCAGCACAGCGAAGAGACGACAACATGACGGCAACATCAAATTATGAGGCTAAAAGAAAATTTCAGTTTTGTGCTGTTTTGCTGTCATTTTTAAGTCAGCCAGGTTTTGCTTTGCAATAAAACACCTGCACGTTTCCCTTAACATTTTTAGAAATTATTTTGACACATTATTTAAAATATGTGGCTAAGAAACAGCAATTAACCTTTTTTTTTGGTGGGGCCAGTGAAAAAATTTGGCAGGGCAAGTAAAAATCTGAACCACTGGTCTAATCGGGCCAGTAGAAACAATCGTCAGTGTTAATCCCTGTTTTCTCCATTAAACAGAAATTGGGGAGAAAAATAAACAGGGCAGCTAATAATTCTGACTTCCACTGTGTATATATATATATATATCCATCCATCCATCCATCCTTTTTTTCTTTTTTATTTATTTAAATTATCAAAATAAAAGTATTTTAAAAATAGTAATAATCACCTTGATGTAAAGCTGCTTTGAAACACTAATCATTGTAAAAAATGCTATAACCGCTGTGGGGAAAAAAAAAAAGAAGTCCACAGACTCGTATGAAAGACTGAAACAGGCACTCGTCAGGTTTTGTTGGATCAGTGTGTTACTCTTGTTGGTGTCTGAGATCTGTCAGAGCTTGTTTTGCTGATTGAACATGCTGAATCTGTGCTGAGAATGTCTGACACGACATCTACACATGTGTGTATGAAGTGTATTTGTGTATTAAGTGTGTGTGTTGTCCTTGAAGTCCTCGGATGGTTGGCATCATCTCTACGTAAACAGAGTAGCTGAGGGCAGACGATTCATTTACACTGTGATTACTCAAGGGAGCATTAATACCAGCCCAATATTATCCTGGCGACCAGACAGACGCTCTGAATTCTTATCTGATAGTCTGGCGATCCGTCCACCTCTCACAAAGACCCTCGCCTTGCCCTTCATCTGCTCAGACTGGAATTCCAGTAATCACTTCCATTGCAACCTTTGACCCGGTGCTGTCAGATGGAGTAAATATTGACTCCCGCTCCTCCCGCTTCTGTGTTTCCAGCTGACCCAGTGAGTCTGAAAGCAGAATTGGTATGGGGGCTGGAAATCCTTGAGCATGCTTGAATTTTAATCTAGTGCTTTCAAGGTTTGAAAAGTGCCTAGATTTCGGAAAAAGTGCTTAAACCTGCTTGAAAATGTAATTGTGTTGCTTTCATGATCATTTATTTTGCTTAAAGGCTGATTTATATTTCTGCGTCGAGTGATCAGCGTGACCCATGGTGCTTGCCTTCTGCATAGTCGTGCATTTTTACTTCTGCATGCTGTTTGGGTTGCTCTGCAATAACATTTCCGAAACACTAGCTGGCAGTAGGTTGTGTTCCTTTGTATCGAGTTTGCGGGTGTTTTGTTTTTTCTCAATGCTATCTTAATGTACAAGTAGCTAAATCTTGCTCATTCAGAGTCTGAAAGAGTACTGAAAAATCATACTCAAGTAAAAGTACCATTACTTGCCTAAAAATGTAGTGCAAGTAGAGTAAAAGTATCTGTTGTAAACACCTGTTTAAACACAAATTACTCAAAGTAAAAAGTAGCCCTTTTAAAAGTACTTAAGAGTAGTGAGTATTACGCTGTAAAAAGCTGATGCATTTTGCACATGCATTTTGTGCATGTGTGTGTGTAAACGGAACATTCTGTAGTGCGTCTAGTTATTGCCCAGCAGGCACACAACGTCATAAGACGTTAATATTAGGCTAGACTTAAGTCATGACGTCAGGTGACCAAAATTCAATGTCTAGCCAGCGTCTAAGGACAACGTTATTTAGACGTTAAATAATAATGACATCAAATGACGTTGATATTTGGTCAATTTTAGTTTGTGTTGAAAAGTGACCAAAATCCAATGTTGAGTCAACATCTTAAAAAAATGTCATGTTGACCTTAAATACTGACATTTATTCATCAGTTATGGCAACCAAAATGCAACGTCTGATAGAAGTCATAGGGGTACATCCACACAACGTCAAGCTGTAACATCATTAGATGTTGATATTTGGTTTGCTTTAGGTTGGACATTGACGTTGGCCGGACATTGAGTTCTGATGTCAACCCGATTTTCATTTCCAAACAAAATGTAGCGTCCCCATGACGTCAGAGTACAACGTCAATCTGATGTCAAGTTGACGTCTTGAGCCTGCTGGGTGTTTAAGGCCATTTCAGTCATCATGCAGTTAACATCCGTCATCTTCTCATCAGTGACATGCATGTAAACAGTCTCTGGGTCAATGCGTGTAAAGATTCTGAACGCTTCTTGGATGCTTTTAATGCTTCCAAAGGATGCGAATTACCTTCTATGTGCGATTTGATTGGACAGGAATCACAGAACTGACTTTTCTAATCCCCATTGACAAGAAAAAATAAAGTAGTGACTGCAGGTTGATGGAAAGCAGTGAAGTAAAAGTACCGATACTGCACTGAAAATGTACTCAAGTGAAGGTAAAAGTACACATTTTCTACTTAGTAAATTACAATTCCTGAAAAAAACTACTCCATTACTGTAATCTGAGTATTTGTAATTAGTTACTTTACACCACTGGCTACAACTTGAATCATAAGGCAAACACAAAGTAAAAGTTTCCATCTGTAGTTCCATTAAGGGACTCAACTCTTGTAAACACTCACTCCATCAGGCTAGTGGCTCTCAGCACTGCTCACGCTCGTCACTGCTACCAAGCTGACCAATCACAGAGCTTGCGATATGCGTCATTGCGTCGTGTAGTTAAATTTTTTGAGAGGCGTCAGCCACGACAAGGGCTATGCGACCACGCGAAAGGCTGCGTCGAACAATATATGTCCGCTTGCCACAGAAGTATAAATCAGCCCTAATAGGTAATCATAATATAATTATTTATTCAATTTTAATTAAAGTCATTGTGAATTTAACATACTTTTTTAGATGTTACTCTCAGAGTCTTAAGGATATCTATAAGCTAGTGTGCTCCAAAACAGAGACAAAATTCACATTTAGAAGATCTAAACCAGGGGTGTCCAAACTCTGTCCTGGAGGGCTGGTGTCCTGCACAGTTTAGCTCCAACTATCTTGAACACACCTCCCTGGAAGTTTTTAGTACACCTAGAAAGAGCTTGGTTAGCTGGTTCAGGTATGTTTAATTGGGGTTGGAACTAAAATATGCAGGACACCGCACTACCGGACCGAGTTTGGGCACCCCTGATCCAAACATTCAAATCTAAATGTCAAATCTTCTGACCAATCAAATGCTCTCAAGTATCTGACATGCCCAGCCTCCTTCAAGACACTTCTTGTTTGCATTTTATTTAATGCACTTGAGCTCAACCAATCTCAGTTGCAGACCTGTGAGAAAACAAAACCCTATTGGCTGTTTTTTTAAAAGGGGAGGAGTCTTTTGTCCCTATATGTCCCACCCCATTTTCTATAATAAGCCTATATGTCCCACCCCATTTTCAATTTTCAGTTGAAATTACGTCAAACATTGAATTAAATAAATGCACATTTCAAAACACTTCACAGGACCTTTAAAGATAGTAAATTAGAGTAATTCATTGTTAGTTTTGGGGTAAACACCATCAAAATGTTTCCTTAGAAAACCATGCTTTACTGTACTGGAGAATTTGACAAATACCGTCTGATATAATGTGCTGTGTGTGTTTATGTATGTATACATGTAATTTGCCAAAGTGCTTAAATTTGACTTTAGAAACGGTGTAAGAACCACGTGATTCAGATCTTGTGTTTACATTCACTGCGGCTTACATCAAACTCACCTTTTTGTCTTTCTGTTGATGCGTGTTGTTTAATTTGTCAGGATCACGCTGTGAAATGTTCTGCACGTTTCAGCATTGTAAACTTGTGTAATTATTAACTGGACTCTCGGTAGAAGGGAAGCATGAGGAACAGGGCGAGGAATGTAAATACGGAGACTCAGATTTATCCTCTCTCTGACTTTCTCTTCTGTTGGTGGATAAACATGTCTTTAGAGATAAATAGTACAGCTTCTGAATGTGACATTTGAGCGACTCTACAATCTTTGTAGGAAAGCAGAAATGCTGGTTTCAAAGTTTTTTCCGATAAAGTCCTTGTTAAGCCTTTTAAAAGCCACAAACCAAACTAAAAAACAATGACGTGAACATTTAAAACATTTTATTTGAAGCAAAGTATTTGTATTAAATTGAGATTGTTACGCCTTCTTTATGTTAATCTAGAGACTGAAGTACGTAACATTTATATTGTGACAATTTTGTGTAATACGTGAGAAGACACCCATGCATCAACCAAAAACTGCCAATAAGAAAATAATTTGTTATACATAGATCAGAGGTAAACAGAAAATAGTAATAATAAAGAAGAATAGCATAGATCAGGGATCACCAATCTTGGTCCTGGAGGTCCGGTGTCCTGCAGGGTTTAGCTCCAACTTGTCTCAAAACACCTGCCTGGATGTTTCAAGTAGACCTAGTGAGAGCTTGATTAGCTTGTTCAGGTGTGTTTGATTAGGGTTGGAGCTAAAATCTGCAGGACACCAGACCTCCAGGAACAAGTTTGGTGATCCCTGGCATAGATAACAACAAATAACCACAAAAGGTCAATTATATACAATTTATACCAACAAAATAATCCAAAAACAATAAACTCCATTAGGGAAGAGGACAAATGGGGCGCAAAAAAAGAAAGTAACTAAACCAAAAATCAAACTAACTCAATAAAACCCTATTTCTTAACTGAAAACAAAATAATGGAAAGCAATTCTTCAGCGTTTGCACGCCCTAACTTACCTACTCCAATCTTAACCCAACAGAAAAATACACTCACTCCTAAACCTGCTGTGTCTACACACAGGTTCGCTAGGTGTTGTAAGGATGTAAGTCACGTGACCTTTACCTCTCCAAATCCCCTGGGGAAAAGGAAATAGTTTCAACCATCGATCTCAAATGAAGAATAAAAAGAAAATTAATGAAAATAAACAAGTTGGCAATAACAACTTTGACAAAGCAATATAAAGTACCAAAACAAAAGAAATAACAGGAGGCAGATCAAAGCAAAGAACAAATTAGGAATGCAAAAATCCTCTGTCCAGCGTTCCACCTGTCGTCCTTTTAAAAACCTGGCGACCACTTAGATTGAAGCCGCCACGTCACCAAAGATCATGAAGATTGACTTACAGCTAATAACTGAAAGAGAGAGGAGCGGGACAGAGGCCCCGTTTACACTGTCAGGTCTTGATTCCCAATTCCGATTTGTTGCCTATATGATTATTTACCTGTCCATTTACACATTGTTTTAATTGTGACCCATATCTGATTCATGTGTTTACACTTGCCATACAATTTACGGCGTCGCGTATGCGTAAAGACTGGTTTAAGCATCTGCGCCACACTAGCCACGATGGAAGAAATTGTCTTGCTTTTAGCTCTGCGAAATACGTGAAGTTCGCCCAACTTTAAAATGATTTTGTGGCGGAGGAGGAGAGAGAGGGCCGTCATCACAGCTTGTGCCTATGGTTTATATATGGTGTCCTCCACTGACTCATCTCTCCACAGGACAAGAAGGCAGGTAACTTCTGCCCTCGACCACTGACCACTTTCCTCCTCCATGTTTCCTTTGTTGTTATTGTTTACCGCCTTTCCACACACGCTCTTTCTTCTACGCCATTAAACCGCTGAGAAGTACTACATTGTCTCAAGTTTAATGACGTACAAAACGGAACACCTCAATAAATCCCATCTGCCTGTTTACATGATAGTCACATTGTCACATATCAGATTTATATTGGATTTATTTCCACATAGGAAGGAGGCCTGAAACCGATCTCTGAATATCCGAATGCATGCGTTTTTTGTGTGTTTACATGGTCATAGAACAGATCCGATCTGTGTCACATATGAGCAAAAAATCGGAATTGGGTCACATTTAACTGGCAGTGTAAACGGGGCCTTAGTGAATTTCATTGTTTCTCAAGCATATGCAACTGTCATGATAAATATAAGCGTCTTTAAACAGCTATTCAGCAAAATATATTTGTATACAAAACATATGATTGCCTCTCTGAATTGATTTATACAGAACAATTGAATATATTAGGCAAGTATATTACAAGCAACTGTAATTAAATTCCCTCAAAAATAAAAGTAATCCTTTGCTTTGCTTTTTCAGTAGATGATTTTATGATAACGGGAACAGTTGGAATCGCTGGAAGTGCATCACTATTCAAGCTGCGTGTTTTGCAATTCCTGCAGGCCTGTCTTGGAATTTGTTGAGTCCCAGATGGAATGTTATCATGGCGTAGTGATTACAGAATGAATGTTGATAATCTCACTCCAGAACAAGCGTCAGGATTAGAGCTCGATTGGTATGCTGTAACAGAGCAAAGCTTCCCTTACAGTAAGCATATTAACCCGTTTAATCCCAATTTTTTTTCATTGCAATTTGAGTATATGCATTTTGTTCCTTAGACTCAAACTTCATACCTCTTGTAATATTATGTTTGTTAATTGCATGTTATACTTTGTCACAATAGTAACTAATGGGGGAAAGTTAGCAGTTCAGATGTTTTAGGTTAACAATGTTTTTTTTAACAGAAGGCAGCACTCTAGGCTACACTGTAAAAGAAAAAGTTGAGCTCAAATTTGTAAGGCAACTTGCTGACTTTACAGACAATACCTCTCTAGGTTGGTTTATAACAACAGAAGATGCTCTATGCTAGTTTTTAACAGCAGACAGCGCTCTAGGCTAGTTTTTAACAGCAGACAGCGCTCTAGGCTAGCTTTTAACAGAAAATGCTTCTTGGGTTGGTTTTTTGACATTAGACGATGCTCTAGGCTAGTTTTTAACAGCAGAAGGGGCTCTACGCTAGTTTTTAACAGCGGATGATGCTCTAGGCTAGTTTTTAACTGTAGAAGGGGCTCTACGCTAGTTTTTAACAGCAGACAGTGCTCTAGTCTAGCTTTTAAAAGAAAATGCTGCTCTAGGTTGGTTTTTAACAGCAGACAATGCTCTAGGCTAGTGTTTAACCACAGAAGAGGCTCTATGCTAGTTTTTAACAGCGGACAGCGCTCTAGACTAGCTTTTAACAGAAAATGCTGCTCTAGGTTGGTTTTTAACAGTAGACAGCGCTCTAGGCTAGCTTTTAACAGAAAATGCTTCTTGGGTTGGTTTTTAACAGTAGACGATGCTCTAGGCTAGTTTTTAATTGCAGAAGGGGCTCTATGCTAGTTTTTAACAGCGGACAGTATTCTAGGCTAGCTTCTAACAGAAAATGCTGCTCTAGGTTGGTTTTTAACAGCAAAAGGGGCTCTATGCTAGTTTTTAACTGCAGACGATTCTCTAGGCTAGTTGTTAACCCCAGAAGGGGCTCAAGGCTAGTTTTTAACAGCAGAAGCAGACTAGTTTTAGGCTAGTTTTAAACCACAGAATGGGCTCAAGGCTAGTTTTTAACAGCAGACAGTGCTCTAGACTAGCTTTTAACAGAAAATG
>CAIGQQ010010269.1:133-17357 GCA_903798035.1 Danio albolineatus
AGCGCACAGGATCGGGTTTCAAAAGCACGTCAATAATCAAGCGCACAATCGGGTTTCAAAAGCACGTCAATAATCAAGCGCACAGGATCAGGTTTCAAAAACACATCAATAATCAAGCGCACTGGATCGGGTTTCAAAAGCACATCAATAACCAAGCGCACGATCGGGTTTCAAAAGCACATCAATAATCAAGCACACAGGATCGGGTTTTAAAAGCACGTCAATAATCAAGCGCACTCATCTTTTTGTAGTTTACAGAGAGATTATGACAGAATTGATTAAAAATACATTCACTGTAAATCACATTTGTGTTTTCAGCTCTACAAAAATGCTGCAGTTGAGTAAAATAAATACCCCAAATGCATTAAAAGTTTAGTTTTTTTTATTTCCTTCTGTGTTTACTTGTTTGTTTTCATTGTTTCATGTAACAATCAGTCATTAAACAGATATATTTAGAATGTAAGATTCTGGAAAAATTGAATATCTCAGCTAGCCATGATATTTTCTTTACTCCCCAATGTTTCCTCAGGACAAATTGATTCAAAGTACATTTCCATACTGTACAGGTAAACATCCCGGACAAATGAGATCAGAAAATTGAAGATTCGCTTCTTGTGCATATTAAATTACACTGCTTGTTTTGATTTACAAAACAGTCCACAGACAAAGCCTTGGATAAATCAGGACAAAGAGCCCCCGAATTGAAATTAAACCCTAAAACTGGAGGAGAACGGAAAGCATAACATCATCTCAGTCTGCCAAAACAAACTCTCTGAATCCATGACCAATAATTCATCAGCTAGTCTAAAGGTCAGTACATTGCAGTTAAGAGAGTCAGAGCCAAACACACACACACAGGTCAAGAGCCGTGGAGAATGAGGAGGTGTGAGCTTCTGGAAGGTAAATGAAGATTATTATTACTCACAATCACATCTTTAAACATCCCAATGTAGAGCTCACGAAGGTTCATAAGACCTCAGGGAAACACTATTACTGCATCTCAATGTCTTCCATGTGGACTCCTTTGCTAATAAGAGACAAGTTGAGTTAAGAAGTGTATTAAATTTTTTTTTTTTTCAATTTAACCCAACATTGGGTTTTCCATATTTGACCCAACATATCTCACATTCCATTTCCTTTTGCTTAATCCCTTATTTATCAGGGGTTGCCACACTATAGCACATGCCAACTATTCTGCCATATTTACGCAGCGGATGCCCTTCCAGCCATAACCCAGTACTGGGAAACATCCATACACTCTCACATTTACACACACACACACACACACTCACTATGGCTAATTTAGTTCATCCAATCCACCTATAGCGCATGTGTTTGGACCGGAGCACCAGAGGAAACACACGCCAACACGGGGAAAACATGCAAACTCCACATAAAGCTAGTCTAAAGGTCAGTACATTACAGTTAAGAGAGTCAGAGCCAAACACACACACACAGGTCAAGAGCCGTGGAGAATGAGGAGGTGTGAGCTTCTGGAAGGTAAATGAAGATTATTATTACTCACAATCACATCTTTAAACATCCCAATGTGGAGCTCACGAAGGTTCATAAGACCTCAGGGAAACACTTTGACTGCTGCATCTTAAAGGGCTCATACATGACCCCTTTTTTTATATTTAATATAAGTCTTTTGTGTCAGCAGAATTTGTCTGTAAAGTTTCAACTCAAAATACCCATCAGATTATTAATTATAGCTCTGTAAAGTCCTTCCACCGTTCCCGTCAGCGTGCCTCAATCTCCGCCCTCGGCTGCGTCAGACAGAAAGACTTAACAGGAACAGATGTAGCAGGAAGCAGATCTCACTACGTTTGAGAAATACAACAGTAAGAACGTTACCAAAGACTGTTTAATGTGTATGTTAAGGAGTTGCAACGATGAGTCACACACAATGCAGTTAGAGAGTTCGTTCATGCACGTACGCGCGCACACACACACACACACACACACACACAGACAGACAGCGCGCGCGTTTGAGCTTTACACTGCTTTGGCAAGCAAATGTGAAAAGATACATGTTAATATCCACTGCTGTATGGATATCTGTTATGTTAATGTACACAATAAACCTGATTTAATGTCAACAAACCGAGATTGAAGCGTATTTTTTGCTGACACACGGCTGTGGTGATGAAGTAAAGCTGAAGTAAATCGCTGTAACTTATTAACATGCACTGTTTTAAACACGTGTTAAACTTAAACTCACTCTTGATCACATTCGATGATGATTAATGACCTTCGCGAACTGAACAGACCTTTTATTCCCAGTTGTGTTGCGCACATCCTGTCTTGTTGATATGATTATACACGTTACTACAGAGACATGTTAATACGCAGCTGTCAATCAATTCGGTGGGCGGGGGGACCGCACTCCTACGTCAAGTTGCGGTCGATCTCAAAACCGCTCCAATTGGTCCACCGTTTTTATGTTGTTAAATTGAAAAAAAAAAGGACTGGGTGTGTTTATATCACCCCAAAATGACCGTCTGTACACTATAACTACACATATGACTGTCCAAACAGCTTAAAAAGTAGATTTTTCATCAAAGGTGCCCTTTTATGTCTTCCATGTGGACTCCTTTGCTAAAAAGAGACAAGTTGGGTTAAGAAGTGTATTTTAATTTAATTTTTTCAATTAATCCAACATTGGGTTTTCCATATTTGACCCAACATATCTCACATTCCATTTCCTTTGGCTTAATCCCTTATTAATCAGGGGTTGCCACACTATTCCACATGGCAACTATTCTGGTATATTTATGCAGTGGATGCCCTTCCAGCCATAACCCAGTACTGGGAAACACCCATACACTCTCACATTTACACACACACACTCACTATGGCCAATTTAGTTAATCCAATCCACTTATAGCGCATGTGTTTGGACCTGAGCAGCAGAGGAAACCCATGCCAACGCGAGGAGAACATGCCAACTAGTTCATTTGGGACTCGAACCAGCGATCTGCTTGCTGTGAGGCAACTGTGATAACCACTGTGCCACCCCACCATGCCCCTTTTGTCTTTTGGACTGCAATGTTCAAGGTAAAAGATAAACTATATGAAGAATGCTGGGTTGTTGTAACCCAGTTGTAGGTCAATTAAGGGCAAACTCAACTGTTGGTTTAATAAGTGTCATTTAAACATAGTTAAAAAATGCACCCAATGTTGAGTTTGTCAATATTTGACCCAATAATGTGGTGCAACAACCCAGCATTTTTTAGTGTAACTCACAATGATGTCTTCAAACATCCCAACGTGTAGCTCGTGAAGGTTCGTAAGTGTGGTAGACCTCAGGGAAACACCATGACCGCTGCATCTCAATGTCTTCCATGTGGACTCCTCTGCTAAGAAGAGACAAGATGTCAAATGCTACACTTTTAAAAGACTGGGTTGTTTAAAATCAATGTTGGATTAAATGTCATTTATTCATTCATTCATTTTCTTGTCGGCTTAGTCCCTTTATTAATTTGGGGTCGCCACAGCGGAATGATCCGCCAACTTATCCAGCATTTGTTTTACGCAAAAGCCGCAACCCATCACTGGGAAACATCCATACATTCTCATTCACACACATACACTACAGACAATTTAGCTTACCCAATTCACCTGTACCGCATATCTTTGGACTTGTGGGGGAAACCGGAGCACCCGGAGGAAACCCACGCAACCACAGGGAGAACATGCAAACTCCACACAGAAATGCCAACTGACCCAGCCGAGGCTCGAACTGGAGAAATTGGAGGAACACAACATTGTATGGTTCATTTAAAAATCTTTTAGATGGCAATGTACAATGTAAAAAGAATATAGTTACAGGATAAGGATACTATACTATGAAGTAGTGCTGCGTAATTAATCGCAATCGCAAAAAATGTGATTTAAGCACATGCAATTTCTAAATCGCTTAAGGCTGCAATTTTATCTATTAATTTATTTGGATTTTCATTCACGTTCTTGTGCGCATGATTTTAATATGTTAACCAATCAGAGCTGACGCAGCACACCGGGTGATTACAGCTAAGCTGAGCGGGAGGAAGAGGTTAACCAATCAGAGCTCACTCCGCGCAGGACGAAATTGAGTGGGAGAACCGAATAGGTGGTTTTGATTTACGTTAGTTTTTATTTATTGTTCTGACTGGAATTGAGGTTAGTTCATCTTTATTTCTTCATGTTGTCTGTTTTTAAGACGATTTATTACAGTTTTGTTTATCAAGCAGTTAGTGCTACTGTGTACAGTATGTTTAACTACAGCTGAGTTTAGTTCATCTTTATTTCATCATGTTGTCTGTTTTTAAGACAATTTATTACAGTTTTGTTTATCAAGCAGTTAGTGCTACTGTGTACAGCAGGGATGTCAAACTCAATTCCTGGAGGGCCGCAGCCCTGCACAGTTTAGTTCCAACCCTAATTAAACACACCTGATCAAACTAATTGAGTCCTTCAGGCTTGTTTGAAACCTACCAGTAAGTGTGTTAAAGCAGGGTTGGAACTAAACTGTGCAGGGCTGCGGCCCTCCAGGAATTGAGTTTGACATCCCTGGTGTACAGTATGTGTTTAACTAGAGCTGAGGTTAGTTCATCTTCATTTATGTTATGTTGTCTGTTTTAAAGACAATTTACTACATTTTTATTTGTTAAACTTAATACTATGTTATTTCATTTTGAAATGTTTTCTTCTGCACTTCTTGTGCACTGAATACATCTAGAATGTGTGTATGTAGCTTGTTTGAAAAAGCAAAAACAGCTGCCAAAATCGCAATATTCGTTCCAAAAAAAAAAAAAAAAAAAAAAAAAAAATCACAATAGGATTATTTTGTCCATATTGCACAGCCCTACTATGAAGAATGGTGGGCTGTCGTAAGCCTATGCTAGGTCAAATATGGAGAGAAAGTGAACCATTGGGACAAATGTGCAAATTAATTTTAAAATTTTTATTTAAAAAAATAAACCAACGTTGGGTTTTCCATATTTGACCCAACACTGGCAACAAAAAATACGGGTACCCCACTCTCTTCTCTCTTTCTAACACCTTAGCCGACAGCTAGCTCTTTGCAACTCTTACATAATCGCCCACTGAAGCTAAGCAGGGCTGCGCCTGGTCAGTACCTGGATGGGAGACCACATGGGAAAGCTAGGTTGCTGCCGGAAGTGGTGTTAGTGAGGCCAACAGAGGGCACTCAACCTGAGGTCTGTGTGGGCCCTACCGCCCCAGTATAGTGAAGAGGACTCTATACTGCTCAGTGAGTGCTGTCTTTTGGATGAGACGTTAAACCGAGGTCCTGACTCTCTGTGGTCATTAAAAGTCCCAGGATGTTCTTCGAAGAAGAGTAGTGGTGTAACCCAGGCATCCTGGCCAGATCTGCCCTTTGGCCTCTGTCCATCATGGCCTCCTAACCATCCCCATACCATAATTGGCTTCATCACTTTGTCTCCTCTCCACCAATCAGCTAGTGCCCAATCCACGTGGATGCTGCACTCTGGTTGTGGATGAGGAGATCCCGCCCATTGTGTAAAGCGCTTTATAAATGTAAGGAATTATTATTATTATTATTATTATCTGTGTGAGGGTGTGCACACTTTTTTTAAGTTGATCTAGCAGGTGCCAGGTATGCCCACATGACCAAAACACAAAATGTCACTTGTGAAACCCAAACCAATCGATAAACAAACATCATCATTAAATGAAACATACAATATAGCTCCTAAAATTAGAATATAAAAGATTATCTGTAATAATCAAGAAGGATTCAGTGCTGCAGTATTGATTGAATGACGACGCTTTGAAGTGACGCTCATGGAAATGAGGATATATCATTTCACTTGATTCAATTGCTCTGTCCTTGCATCCTTCCTTTGAATCCTGAAGGGATGAAGCGAAGACATGACTAAATAAAGCAAGGAGAGGAAACAAGGATGCAGATTTAGAATTGAGAAGCACCCCATGACTGTCCAACCGACAATAATAAAATCATTTAATCTGAATCTCACATGCTGTGATTTTTAATCATCCTAAACGATTGTAGTTTGTCAGACTTAACGAAAATGACTCCATTGCCTCACTGTCAGATCTCAGTTGTCATGATGTCAGACTGAATGACAATCAAAGACGAGAAAGCTGGTAATTTTGCTCACAGCGTGCCTCAATAATGAAAGCATATACAAAAGCTGTTTTGACATTTCCCCACGCTGGTATGATGTGCTGATTGCGACATCAGATTCTGTGCTCTTATTCGCTCTTGGTTTGACACTCGTCATTGCAGGAAAGTGTCTGAAATATTCTCATATACTTCATCGGAGGGAAAATGTAAACACAATGATTATTAAAGTACCCAGGAAGTGCTTTGAAATGTGCCTAACTTATTCAATGTTTGACGTAATTCCAACTAAAACAAGGTCAGGGCGGGACATAAATTAGCCCCGCCCCCTTTTAACAAACAGCCAATAGCTTTTATTTTTTTGTTTTTACCACAGCTCTGTGAGAGTTGTTGAGATCACTATAGAGCATTTGATTGGTCGGTTTTGATGAAAAACTGAATTTCTTTTGACCCATTAGGAATGGGAAATCTCTGTAGACTGATGACATTTCATGCCGTTCAGCCTTATAATTTTAAAATGTGAGCAAAAATCAGCTGTTTTGTCAACACTTTAGACATTACGCTAGAGAATCATTCAAATACTACACTGTAAAAAAAATCCAACTTACAAATTGTGAACTCAGTTTAAAGTTGTAAGTTAGGCGGATATATTTTTGACCACAGAGTTTAATTTACTCATAAAAATGATTTAACTGCATGTTTGGAACTGTTTGTTCAATGAAAGTTAAAAAAAATCAGCTGAGGAGACTTTACATTTTGATTTATCCTTTTCTTCAAAAAATGAAAAGTTGAGTTAACCTTTTTGCATGCATTTTTTATTTCTCTTTGCTATTTGAGCTTATTGGAACCTAATTAGAATAAAACCTAAGCATCATCTTTGGATATGATGTACTTTTAGAGAAAAATGATGTCCATATATGTGGACCCGTGGTTAATAACACATACACACATATTTTGAACATGTTTTGACTATCAGACAGTAAAAACAAAATGTTTTGCCCATTTTGGACAGGTAAAAATAGTGTTTGGGACCTTTCATGAGCTACAAAACAGTTGCAGGATGACACTGTATGTCTGTAACAAAATATAAAACATTCAAAGTAAACAATTGTGGACAAGAGCTAAAATGTGCCGTTCACATACAGTATGTGGCCACTAAGCCCTAGGAGGTTAAAATTTTAAAGCAACCGGCTGCAGAAGAATTTTCGAGTTTATTAAGCTTCATTGTTTGAAGTTGTGCCAAATTATTCCGTAAAGTATGGCTGTGCAATTAATCGCAATCACAAAAAAATCGTGATTTAAGCACATGCAATTTCTGAATTCGCAAAGGCTGCAATTTTATCTATTAATTTATTTAGATTTTCGTTTCACGTTCTTGTGCACATTAATTTAATATGTTAACCAATCAGAGCTGACGCAGCACACCGAGCAATTACAGCTACGCTGAGCGAAAGACGTTAACCAATCAGAGCTCACTCTGCACACGACGAAGTTGAGCGGGAGAACCGAATAGGTGGTTTTGATTTACGTAAGTTTTTATTTAATGTTCTGACTGGAATTGAGGTTAGTTCATCCTTAATTATTCATGTTGTCTGTTTTTAACACAATTTATTACAGTTTTGTTTATTTAGCAGTTAGTACTGCTGTGTGCACTATGTGTTTAACTAGAGCTGAGGTAAGTTCATCTTCATTTATTTTATGCTGTCTGTTTTAAAGACATTTTTACTACAGTTTTATTTATTAAACGTAATACTGTGTTATTTCATTGTGAAATGTTTTGTTCTGCACTTCTTATACACGCAATACATTTAGTATGTGTGTATGTAGCTTGTTTGAAAAAGCAAAAACAGTTGTTAAAATCGCAAATAAAATCACAATCACAATATTAATTTTAAAAAAAAAAATCGCAATATGATTGTTTTGTCCATTTTGCACAGCGCTACCGTAAAGTATGCTTGACTTAAACCAGCCTTTTTGGTCAACTTAAAAATATATACAAATATTTGGCACAACGTCAACCACTGAAGCTTAAAGAGCCCATATTATGGATTTTTGAAAATGACCTTCCATGCAGTGTGTTACACAGCTCTAAGTAAAGTGAAATGTCCAGCTGAGGCTTAAATCTGAAAGTGCAAAGTGTTTAAAATGATTGATTCATATATAAAAGAGTCGACTCATTGTTGTTTAAATTAATCGTTATTAGAACGAGTCTTTAGCCGTTTCGGCTTGACGTCAACGCGAAACATAATAGTTGCGCGCGCAGACCCCGGTAAAATTTGAACTGCCCGGCCCCGCCCACAGACAGGAAGGAAAAGTGGAAGACAACAAGCACTGTATCGCAGTAAGTGTTGTAGCATAACCGGCTAGAATAACCGCATAACCAGCGGGACAGCAGTGACGTGTGATCTGAGTAATATCTAAGTAAATCTTTATACTGTTTGATGGCAGTATAAAGATTTAGAGAGAAGTTATTGACAGCTTTTGGTTTTCGCGTTTTGCTCTTTGTAGACGGTCCCTAAGGACCGGTCTCTCTGCCGCCTGCACAGAGTTTAATATGATGCGTCCAGCGCATAGGCAAAGCTCATTTTTAGGAAAATAAGGTTGTAGGTGATTGTATACATTGCGACGGTTGAAAAGAGGTGCTATTTGTGTAGGAACAATGTTTCGGTCATGAGTTATTGATCCGGAAAACACAACTGCTGCTAACTTTTCTAAACTCATCGGCATTCCGGTTAAATCATGTCCCGCAGACGCTGTGCTCTGAAGTGCGAGGGAAAAGCTGTGTTATTTTCCCTACCTGGAAATCTCTTTTCCCTACCTGGAGTGGTTGAGGTTTATTTTTGGTAAAATACCTGAGAATTACATCCCCAACACGGTGTTGTGTTCGCGTCATCTCTCTGAAGAGAGCTACACAAATCTACCAGCTTACGACGCGGGATTTGTTGCACGGTTGTTGTTAAAGGATGGATCAATACCCAGTTTATTTGGACCAGCGTGTTCTTCCAGTCTTGTCCTCTGTAACAAGGTAAATATGGATGTAGTTGTCTGTATTGTGTTTGCTCCGTGCAGCATGTAGCGGTAGCCATTTAGCTTACTGCCGAATGTAACTACTTGTTGGCTTACAATAGTCCATGAAGTGTTAATTATTACTGAATGTTTGTTGTTATGATGAAGAATATAGCAATACGCTGTTGTACAAAAGCAGTGATTTGTTTTCAATATGTTCTGGCATCGGGCTGCTGAAACGGACGTGACGTGGTGACGTGACGTGGTAGCGTCACGGAAAGGAGGTGCTTGGGGAAAAAGACTCGCTCAGACGATTCATATGGGAGTCGGTGGGAAAATGAGGTAAAAATAAATAGATATTATAAGACATCGAAAGTGTTTTTTAACCTTGCATACATATCATCCTGTTGTTTGGGACTTCAAAAAGTGAAATTTAACCGTTCTCAACCCACCATATGGGCTCTTTAATAAACTCACAATTTCTTTGCAGCCGGTTGCTTTAAAACTTTAAGTAAACTCAACTTCTTATTTTGTACAGTGTAGCTCTAAAATGATGTTCTGTTTTTAAGCAACAGTTTCTGCTGTCCTGACGTTAGCTGCTGATGTGAAAGAATGGAAGAACAAAGTAGTTCCTCGTACAAAAGGGTTTTTGATATACACGATTTTGATATACTTTTTTATATACATGATTATGCCATCAAACTGTTGTATAAAGGCAATATCACACTCACAGCAGTGCGATATGGCTGTATATCGGCACTGGGAGGCGTGTGTTGGCTCGAGACCACAGCCTGAGTATACAGTCCATCTGGAAAGTATTCATAGGACGGACTAAAATTGAGGTCTTTGGAGTGAACGCCAGGCGTTACGTTTGGAGAAAACCAGGCACCGCTCATCCCCAGGCTAATACCATCCCTACAGTGAAGCATGGTGGTGGCAGCATCATGCTGTGGGGATGTTTTTCAGCAGCAGGTACTGGAAGACTAGTCAGGATAGAGGGAAAGATGAATGCAGCAATGTACAGAGACATCCTGAATGAAGACCTGCTTCAGAGAGCTCTTGACCTTAGACTGGGGTGACGGTTCATCTTCCAGCAAGACAATGATTCAAAGCACACTGTCAAAATATCAATGGAGTGGCTTCACGACAACTCGGTGAATGTCCTTGAGTGGCCCAGCCAGAGCCCAGACCTAAATCCTATTGAACATCTCTGGAGAGATCTGAAAATGGCTGTACACTGTCACTTCCCATCCAACCTGATAGAGCTTGAGAGGTACTGCAAAGAGCAATGGGCCAAAATTCCCAAAGACAGGTGTGCCAAGCTTGTGGCATCATATTCAAAAAGACTTGAGGCTGTAATTGCTGCCAAAGGTGCATCAACAAAGTATTGAGCAAAGGTTGTGAATACTGATGATTAAGATTTACTATTTAACTCTGAAATATGTGCACGTGTATGTAAAAGACACACTGTAATCATTATGTCATTACTACATGTTAGGCTAATATTGCTCATTTTATGCACGTTCTATATTAATTTATCTTATTTAAATAAAGCAATCTTTTAACCAAGTCATACAAGATTAAACTTTAATCTTCAAGTCAATCAAGCATAGTGTCACTTGAAATTAGTTAATTTTATGACACAACTATAGAAAACATCTTGTGCAGAGACTAACAAACATCTTCAGAAAACACCCAGCACTGATATTCTCAGACCGCACGTAATCATTTACCTTCATTCATGTCTGAGAATGAGTTTTAAAATCCGCCAGAATGGGCTGCGTTTGCTTTGAGTTCTGCTAATGGAGATCGCGCTTGACAAATGGTTATTGTTAGCATACCGGAGAGTGATTAGCACTGAACATTAATCAGCAGATCGTGTAAGCTGCAGCACAGTGAGATTCCTGCTGCTGTGTGTTTAGTCTGGGCTGCTGAGATGACGACTGAATTGTCGGCTAAAATGACGACATCTACTGTAGCAGACGCTCTGGAAGAAATGTGGATTATATGAATCAGGGCTTTGCTAGAGAGGAGGGCTGAAAGTCTGGATCAAGATGACTGAATAGCACGTCATTATTCTCAATCCCCACAGAAACATCTGCAAACAAACAGTGTAATGTAAGTTAGTGGGGTTGTGAAATGACTAAGCGTAAGACTGGGAATTCTCAGTGTCTTCGATGTACAGTTGAAGTTATAATTATTCGTCCTCCTGTGATTTATTTATTTTTATTTTTTCAAATATTTCCTAAATGATGTTTAACAGAGCAGGGAATTTTTCACAGTATTTCCTATAATATTTTTTTCTTCTGGAGAAAGTCGTATTTGTTTTATTTCAGCTAGAATAAAAGCAGTTTTTACAATTTTAAAGATGATTTTAATATTTTTAGACCTCCTAAAGTGTGTAAGTTTGACACCCAGTGGTTAAACTAGGTATTGCACTCCTGGATCAAAATAAATGCAAGCGCAGGTTGGCAGATTGAGGACAGGAGCGAGTGATTTAAACCGTGCTCTAAATAAAGCAACAACACCCGATAGAAGGAATATTCTCCAAATTAAAAGGAGTTTTTGTCCTAACAACACCTTGATTTGATATATTAGAAACGGCTTCTATTTCTCACAGCTGAACAACAGAAAACTGGCAATGATCACCTCAGGTACACCTCATGTGCTGAAAGCAGCAGCAGATAGTTCACCTCAGATCCTGAAAATAAAATTAACCGTTTGAAATTTAACTTGAGGCGCCACGGTGGTGTAGTGAGTAGCACGTTCGCCTCACAGCAAGAAGGTCGCTGGTTCGATCCTCGGCTGGGCCAGTTGGCATTTCTGTGTGGAGTTTGCATGTTCTCCCCGTGGTTGCGTGGGTTTCCTCCAGGTGCTCCGGTTTCCCCCACAGTCCAAAGACATGCGGTACAGGTGAATTGGGTAAGCTAAATTGTCCACAGTGTATGTGTGTAAATGAGAATGTATCGATGTGTTTCCCAGAGATGGGTTGTGGCTGGAAGGGCATCCGCTGCGTAAAACAAATGCTGGATAAGTTGGCGGTTCATTCCGCTGTGGCGACCCCGGATTAATAAAGGGACTAAGCCGAAAAGAAAATGAATGAATGAATGAATTTAACTTGAGAACTAAACAGACATGATTGATTCAGCATGTACATTTAATAATGTTAAAGAGGGTTAATATGTATTAATTAGAGCAGTGGTTCTCAAACTGTGGTACGTGTACCACCAATGGTACGCAGACTTCCTTCCTATTTTCGCCCCATAATTGTAACTGTTGTTGTGGGCGTTTCCCATATTTTTAGATTCCAGTGTTGACAGGTATAGTTTAATCAGTTGCTTTTCTGACACATAAAGCCTGCTTTATTGCGCAGTATGCAGATCTAATTTTTTGATTTAAATATGTAAATCCAATTCATATATTTAATATACAAGTTTAGATTTCAAATATATACAAATAAGTCATTTATAAGTGCAACATATATTTCAAAATTCATCAAAATAAGTTTATATATCAATACAATGACAAATGGCCTATATTTATGAAGTCCAAGGAACATGAATAGGCTACTTTATGATAATACTTTACATGTAAGTACAGCAGTTTTTCTAAGAACAGGGCCATTTTTATTTAACTTTTAAAAGCACATTTTAGTTTAAATGTTGACGTTTTATTTTTTGTTTTTTTACCTGTACAGTGCAGTGCACAGTACAGTGTTAATGTTTCAACTGTTTATAACTGTTAAAGTGGCTAACAGTAATAAATATAAATACTAATATGAATTAATTTGCCTTGTCTCCTTAATTAGGCCTACTACGCCACTGTATTTTAATACCGATCATTAAAGTGGTACTTGAAGAGACAGTATTTTTCTGAGGTGGTACTTGGTGAAAAAAGTTTGAGAACCACTGAATTAGAGTATAAACCTTACCATTGCGTGAGTGAGGGTGTAGAGGTATAGAGTTATGGCAGTCCTGTGTTTTATTCATCAATATTTTACTCATTTATTGCCCCGGTAGCACTCGTACGTCATAGAGACATCCGTTTGATGTTTGTTTTTACATCTGAAAGACGTATTTATTAGAGCGTTTGATCAGTATCATCTGCAAAATGTCTATTAGACATTGATTTTCATTCTTGGATGAACTAACTCTTGAAATCACCTTGCTTACTCACTTTAATGCCCTGAAAGCACATTAGCTATATACTACCTTAAAAAAGTCTTGTCATCGTGCGCCCCATTTTTGAGCATTTTCTGGAAAACGACTTACCCAGATATAAATGTCAGAAGCTCTTAAACCCTGTGGTCTATGTTCACAAGTCTGGTTTTGTTTGAAACTAGACATTGGCTAGTTTGATACCCAAGGATCAAAATAACTCAAAGTGGTAAAAAAACAGAGCAAAACATGGTAGAATATAGGTGAAAGTGAATTGCGATTAGTTTCAATGAAGAACAAAAATGGATTTGGCATGGAAGCACCAGAAAGATAAAGCTGAATGTCTCACTAGGTTTTGATTCAAATTTCATGATGATACTCCCAAAAATGTAGCTTCTGTAAGCTTTTATTTAAGAGCAACAAATAATAACTTGACTTCTAGTTGATCATTTAGAAAAGTAGCAGTAGGTAGATTTTGTTGTGATGAATCATCTGTTGAACTGCATCCCAATCATCACACATACCGCAGAAGACCCACTGGAACCCGCATGGACCCAAGATTCTCACAGAATTCAGTCACGTTTGGTGAAGAAAAATCCTGTACCTGAGGTGTTTATTGTCAGTTTTCTGTTGTTCTCCTGTGAGAAATAGAAGCTGTTTACATTAATTCAAGGTGTTGTTTAAAACTCCTTTTAATACAGAGAATTACGGAAGTCCTAAGAAGCCATGCATTAAATATTTTTTTCTCTCTTGTTATGTAGTGATCTCGACATAACAACTAATTTTCTCGTGATCCCGACAGAGCAAAAAGTTGCTTTCTCGTGATAACGACATAATTTTTGTTTTGATTTATTTATGTATTTATTTATGTATTTATTATTATTATTATTATTATTATTATTATTGTTAATAATAATAATAAAATCTGGCCAATGTCTCTGGCCAGGGAGAGAATAGCCTAGCTGCAGACGCGCATTCTTGCAACATGTTAAAGGCGTTCAGAACAGCGATAATATGAGCGCAAATGCTCGTGCGCATGATTAATGTACATTCATGATTATATTCATGTATGACTCTATATATCATTTTTTACAATAATATTTCCTCAACTGTTACTATTTTAAAGTAACTTTATATGGCGAAATTTTAAAGTAATTGTAAATAACTTGCGGTAAGTATTAAAGCAAAAGCAGGATCTTCATCATTCTTCATAATTTAACTCATACATGCAGCAACTTATTTTGCGCCATATAGAGGTGCATTAAAATGGTAACAGTTGAGGGAATATTATTGTAAATAATGGTATATAATCATATACATGAATCTAATCATGAATGTATATTCATCACGGGCGTTTGCTCTCATAATATCATGGCTGTTCTGAACGCCTTTAACATGTTACACGAATGCGAGTCTGCAGCTAGGCTATTCTCTCCCTGGCCAGACATTGGCCAGATATTATTATTATTATTATTACTATTATTAATAATAATAACAATAATAATAATAATAATAATAATAATAGTTACAAAAATACATATAAACAAAAAATAAGTCGTGATCACGACATAACTTTTTATGTCGAGGTCACGAGAAAATGATGTCGTTATCACGAGAAAACAACTTTTTGTTATGTCGAGATCACAAGAAAATTGATGTTATCACGAGAAAACAAGTTTTTGTTATGTCGAGATCACGAGTAAATTATGTCGTTATCACGAGAAAACAAGTTTTTGTTATGTCGAGATCACAAGAAAATTGTTGTTATCACGAGAAAACAACTTTTTGTTATGTCGAGATCACGAGTAAATTATGTCGTTATCACGAGAAAACAACTTTTTGTTATGTCGAGATCACGAGTAAATTATGTCGTTATAACGAGAAAACAACTTTTTGTTATGTCGAGATCATGAGAAAATTATGTCGTTATCATGAGAAAACAACTTTTTGTTATGTCGAGATCACGAGAAAATTATGTCGTTATCATGAGAAAACAAGTTTTTGTTATGTCGAGATCACGAGAAAATTATGTCGTTATCACGAGAAAACAAGTTTTTGTTCTGTCGAGATCATGAGAAAATTATGTGGTTATCATGAGAAAACAACTTTTTGTTATGTTGAGATCACGAGAAAATTATGTCGTTATCACGAGAAAACAACTTTATGTTATGTCGAGGTCACGAGAAAATTATGTCGTTATCATGAGAAAACTTTTTGTTGTGTCGAGGTCACGAGAAAATATGTCGTTATCACGAGAAAACAACTTTGTTATGTCGAGATTACGAGAAAATTATGTCGTTATCACAAGAAAACAACTTTTTGTTATGTCGAGATCATGAGAAAATTATGTCGTTATCACGAGAAAACAACTTTTTGTTCTGTCGAGATCATGAGAAAATTATGTCGTTATCATGAGAAAACTTTTTGTTGTGTCGAGGTCACAAGAAAATTATGTCGTTATCACGAGAAAACAACTTTTTGTTATGTCGAGATCACAAGAAAATTGTTGTTATCACGAGAAAATTATGTCATTATCACAAGAAAACAACCTTTTATCATGTCAAGATTACGATAAAATTATGTCGTTATCATGAGAAAACAACTTTTTGTTTTGTTGAGATCACGAGAAAATTATGTCGTTATCACGAGAAAACAACTTTTTGTTATGTCGAGATCACAAGAAAATTGTTGTCATCACGAGAAAACAACTTTTTGTTATGTCGAGATCATCAGAAAATTATGTGGTTATCACGAGAAAACAACTTTTTGTTATGTCGAGATCATGAGAGAATTATGTCGTTATCATGAGAAAACAACTTTTTGTCATGTCGAGATCATGAGAAAATTATGTCGTTATCACGAGAAAACAACTTTATGTTATGTCGAGGTCACAAGAAAATTATGTTGTTATCAAGAGAAAACAACTTTTTGTTATGTCGAGATCACAAGAAAATTGTTGTTATCACGAGAAAATTATGTCATTATCACAAGAAAACAACCTTTTGTTATGTCGAGATTACGAGAAAATTATGTCGTTATCATGAGAAAACAACTTTTTGTTATGTTGAGATCACGAAAAAATTATGTCGTTATCACGAGAAAACAACTTTTTGTTATGTCGAGATCATGAGAAAATTATGTCGTTATCACGAGAAAACAACTTTTTGTTATGTCGAGATCACAAGAAAATTATGTCGTTATCACGAGAAAACAACTTTTTGTTATGTCGAGATCACGAGAAAATTATGTCGTTATCACAAGAAAACAACTTTTTGTTATGTCGAGATCATGAGAAAATTGTTGTTATCACGAGAAAATTATGTCATTATCACAAGAAAACAACCTTTTGTTATGTCGAGATTACGAGAAAATTATGTCGTTATCATGAGAAAAAAACTTTTTGTTATGTTGAGATCACGAGAAAATTATGTCGTTATCACGAGAAAACAACTTTTTGTTATGTCAAGGTCACGAGAAAATATGTCGTTATCACGAGAAAACAACTTTGTTATGTCGAGGTCACGAGAAAATGATGTCGTTATCACGAGAAAACAACTTTTTGTTATGTCGAGGTCACGAGAAAATTATGTCGTTATCACGAGAAAACAACTTTTTGTTATGTCGAGATCACAAGAAAATTGTTGTCATCACGAGAAAACAACTTTTTGTTATGTCGAGATCACGAGTAAATTATGTCGTTATCACGAGAAACAACTTTTTGTTATGTCGAGATCACGAGTAAATTATGACGTTATCACGAGAAAACAACTTTTTGTTATGTCGAGATCACGAGTAAATTATGACGTTATCACGAGAAAACAACTTTTTGTTATGTCGAGATCACGAGTAAATTATGACGTTATCACGAGAAAACAACTTTTTGTTATGTCGAGATCACGAGTAAATTATGACGTTATCACGAGAAAACAACTTTTTGTTATGTCGAGAT